>CM033363.1:18321854-18573321 GCA_019395295.1 Osmanthus fragrans | reverse complement strand
ATGCGCAAGATCTAGATTCATGCATCTAAGAACAATTAATACGTTCTTTTTCAAATCTTTGAAGTTTGTCTCATTGAGCATGAGAATAGAATTAACATTTGCAGATATGGTAGTAGCAGATGAACTAGTTGTATAGAGAAGAGAGAAAAATTATGCTCATATTAATATTAACATTTAATAATCAATAAATTCAAATAATGATAAGTTTCATCTCAAGATACCTAGCACACCATTAATATCATGTCTTTGGACAATAATATTAATTGTAAGTAATACTCTTGGTGTAGTGATCAAATATTGACAATAACTCCTGTCAAATAATAAACACATCTTTGGATTGATTTATTATTCACATGGAAACCTTATAATTGTCACACGTTTACCACCATAAGTGTGCATGAAATTAGGCCAAATATTAACCTTCCTTTGGGCCGGCTAATATCCGCATGAACAAGCATACACACAAAATTCCTTCTAATATTTTAAGTTAATTAATTTCCACAATAGAGGTTGCTTTGACAACATGTTGCTTCAATCATGTCACTTTCGAATATTATATTCCCAAATGAGTCATTTATACCAAAATTTGAAAAGCAGAACACCTAATTTTATTTATTTTGAAACTTTAGGGCCTAAGGGTTAATAACTCATAACTTTAGGGGTTAAAATTAATCAATTCAAAACTTCTAGGACGTAAAATTTAATACTAAAAACTTTCGGGGCCAATGAGAATAAATCAGAAACTTTGAGGGCTTTAATTGCAAAATTCAGAACTTAAATGACCCAAATTAATTAATTTTAGAACTCCAAGGGTTGAATTATTAAAACCCATAACCTTAAGGCCCAATTTGGATGAACTATAAACATTAGGGGCTTAAACTTAAAATTAAAAACCTAACCCTAATTTTAAATTGCAAGAAGGTCCCCATAATAACCTAATTTGCACCTCAAGCCCTCGCCCCCAAAAATTCACCCAAAGAACTATCTTGCCGGCGCTGCTGCGAGGCACTGCTGCTGCCTCGCAGTGGCATGCGATGCCGCTACGTTACAGCAGTGTAGCGCTTCGCGGCGTCATCCAACAGTGGCGCCCAACCAATTTTTTTTTTTTTTAAATCCTTAATCATTAATCTTCAAAATCTGTAATCTTAAATTACCTCAACATAATAATCCGAATTTTGGAAGGAAAAACAGGACTATACACCAAAAAATCCATGTAATAAAATACAGGAAGATTATAATCCCAAAATTCAGAATTTTAAAACCCCAATTTCTTAAAGATTCAACAATGGAGTGACTCTGATACCACTTGTAGGAATTGTTAAAAGGGATTATCAATCCATGTTGAAACATTGAGAATGAAATAAACGAAAGCATGCATTGATCCATAGATGTGATCATTTGAACGGGTTATGATCTTCCAATTGGTACATAGTTCCTCAAAAATTCTTCTCTGTTGATGGAGATGCAGAGAGATAAAAAATCACATTCAATTGGGGACCATGATCCATAATAAATAACTGAATTTTGGCAATTATTATAAATTGACCCTCATTAATTTAAATAACCGCTCTGGTTTCTACACTTTAATTCCATGACATTTAATACTCATTAGTCCAAAATTAGCTTTAATGGATCACTTTATTAACTAATCTTTAAACAATAGCATCACACATTTTAATGTATAACATGTGTGGCCCCATATGATTTTCAAACAAATACAAGAAAAACCATTGCAAAGAATGCTTGCTTTCATACCAGTCTAATTTGTGTAACTTGCCAAAAATAATTGATATCGTCTTGTAATGAAGGCAAAAAAAAAAAAATTGAAAATACTCGAACTTTTTAACATTAAGGCCGTGTCTGGTCCAGCTATTTAGAGAAAATGTGACCGTTGAAAAGGCATTCAGCAGTCTTGTAAAGAATGCTTGCTTTCATACCAGTCTAATTTGTGTAACTTACCAAATAATTGATATCGTCTTGTAATAAAGGCAAAAAAAAAAAAATTGAAAATACTCGAACTTTTTAACATTTAGGCTGTGTCTGGTCCAGTTATTTAGAGAAAATGTGACCATTGCCAAGAGAAAATGTTACCGTTGGAAAGGCACTCAGCAGCCATTTTTGACCAAATGTGAGAAAAACGGGCCCCAATTGTTGAAGATCAACGGTAAAAAAATTCATTCTTTTGGCCAAAAAGCTGCGCTAGACACCCGCTTAATAGAAAAATATTGGATAAGTACGAAGGAAAAGATCATTTTCCATACCTCTATTAAGCAAGTATGAAGAGAATTATTGCTTGCTAAATCACAATCAGACTGCAGAAGTTTTTTAAAACAAGCTGATGCTCTTTCTCGATGATAGCCCGCTTCAGATGGATTCATGCTCTGCAGATTCCAATTCAAAAAATCGCAAACAATTAATAAATAACTTCAATAAAATCTGCAGACTTCAAATGGAATCTAAAAGACTTGAAAGCCAAATCTGTTAAAGCAAACACAATCCCACCTTAGAAATAGCACTATTAAATGGATCCAATTTGGGTGAATTCAACTCTTTCTTTTCTAACATTTTCCACTACACTTATTTTGTCTTCCAAATTTTCCCTTTTCACTCCGAATGAAGGAAAACCATCAATCACCCACAAATTGGCAGCCATTTTCGGCCCGATACCGAGAAATTTTTGTTCTTTTCACTTTTCAGTACCCTTTGGTACCAAATTCTTGAATGCATTGTCATTTTTGAGTGAGGGGATCTTGAATTCATCATTTTCCACATTGGCACTGGAGTGCTTGATCCTCCCCTTTTGCCTACCAAGATTGCGCGCTTTAAACAATAATTCTTCACTAATGATGACGAAGAATTCCCTCTCTTTCTCACTTTACATTGCCTTCGCCCAAACTTTCCATCCACATTCAAATTTTTCCTTGGCATTTTCTACACACTGCCTAAATTTCACTGTACTCTATATTATGGTATTTTTTTCAATATTTATTCAAACCTATCCCAAGAATCACTAGAAATATAAACCCATAAAGTGGCTGTAATATCCCTTCGATCAGCTTACTTCTAGCACTTTGAAACTGTTCTTTGGAATTTGTGATGGAAAAATTAACTGTGAAAGATTGTTCTAAAATGGGTCAAAGCTTTCAATCAATACACAGGTGTTTTTCTTCACTTGGATCTGTTAGGAAAATTGTGTCGTCAACTTGACTGGCTGCGAAGATCAAGGAAGAAACTTAAGAACGAGGAGTTCTTGGTGGATCTACAGGAGATAAATTGCGTGAAGAGTCGGGAGTGGAGTTCGTGTGCTCACTTCAGGAAGACTGCTTTACAACAAAGAGTTAGGATTGATGTTCGTGTGCACATTTTAGGAGAGTTGCTTCAAACTTCAGACAGGAGATCAGAAAGCTTGTGTTGTCAACTTGGCTGGTGGTCTGTAAGTTTATAGTGGATCTTTGACTGGCAAAGCGCTTGGAGTTTTTCTCACGTTGGATTTCTCCGTGAACAATTCTTGTGTGGTTTACTGTTTTAGTGATTGCTTTCATATTACTGCGGTAATTCAAGATAGGATAAATTGAATTGGTTGATTAATCATCTAGAACCTAATTAAAGTGACTTATTGTTTCGGTTAGATTAATTTCGCACATAAGGTCAAACTAAAAACGGATAATTAGTAACGGTCTAGCGCTATCCCATAACTTTCAGGGCGCAAATATTAACAAAAATATTTTGAGGGCTTAGTTGAAATCTTTTTATATTATGATGACATGGTTGTAATATTTATGTTTGGGGTATTTTAGGTAGTTTCTAAAATTAAAATGGTCAAAGGCCAAATTGGAAAAATGGTCTTTTCATTTGAGCCATTTCCATGTATTTCCCATCTAAATCCTTGAATTCTTGTAGGCAAACCTAAACGTAATTAAGGGGTTATTTGACAAAGCCTTTGGTTTAAAAAAAAATAGCAAAATTTGATAATAATTGATGAAATATGTGGTTAAGAAGTTGATAAAAGTTGTTGATCTTATAAAATGTATGGTTAAAATTAAAGTTTGATCGATTGAAAAGTTGACAAAACTTTGGCAAAATTTTATCAAACAAGCACTAAATTTTAGACATTTCAAGAGTACTTTTTAATAACTCAGTATTCCAAAAAACAGTAAATAGACGTGAAGCGGGCCGGCACAAAATGCCTTACGCCTTTTTTAAGCCTAGTGATGCCTAGCCGCGCTTTTTCACACTTTTTTCTTTAATTATCAAATAATTTTAGATTGATTTAAAAATTTAAAATAATATTTAATGAGTAACATCTCTTGTTTGATGTTTCAACAATTCGAGGTTGCAAGATTGGTGTTCCTAAACGGGCCAACATCTAACAAAGAATATTAAAAATAAAATCTTGCTTCACTTTAATATGAAAATAATAATTAATAAATAAAGACATGAGATTGATCTTTTAAGATGAAATCTAAAAATCAATCTGTAGACATGAAAAAAATAATAATGAATAAAATAGATTTGGTCGATTCAAATTATTAGCCCAATTAAATTAAAATCTACTAAAGCCCGCTAAAAATAATTAGGAGGCTCATCCTACTATTTCAAAACCTACAATTATTTAATTAATCATTTTAATTAAATATGATTGAGTGGTTACCAAAATTAACCACGAAATTTCCCCTATAAATAGGACCAATGGTCCATGGAAAAGAAGGGGTGAAAGTGAAGAAGAAAATCACGAAGTGCGGAAGAAATCTCAAAGCCGGAGGAAGAGAAGAAACTCTCTCAAGTCTAAGTCCGACAAACACGAAGAAGACCAAAATCTTCTTCAAATCAAGTCAAGTCCAAGAAGATCAAAACGTTCTTCAAATCAAATCAAGTTCAAGTCCAAGTCCAAGTTTTGAAGTACGAATTTAAACCCCAAAAGTCAAGTGTTGAACAAGTCAAGCCCTTGAAAAATCAAATTCTCAACAAATCTCGAAGTCTAGGATTCAAGGCTTGTAGCCCCTCGTCTACAAACATTCAGATCATTAATCAGAGGATCTTGCAATTTTACAGTTACAAGAAGATTAATTTTTTAACTTGTATTTCTCGAAAATACAATTTGTAACGGTTTCCGTATTTCAATACACGAAATTTGTCGTACAAATTTTTGGCACACCCGGTGGGACCTTCTTGTCCTCTCATCTTTTGATCTCAAAACCTTCAAGTTTCAACCACTACGTCAGCGATGACAAACGAAAAGTCAAAGAGAACTATGGCTCATCTTGAAAAGACCCTTGTCGAACTCTTCCATGTGACCAGGGCCCAAACAAAAACTGGGAAAACTCAACTGGTCCCACCACTGAAGAAGTTCTCCAACAAAGGCAAAATGAAAATTGCTTTCAAAAAGCCGAACTCTCGTTCGGTGGTAAAAACCAGGAGTCCAGCAAAAAGCTCTTGTTCTGGTTTTGTCTCTAGTGGCAGATCCATATCGGGATTCTCTCATGCTACTTCTCTCCAAAGGTGGGGAGATTATACCTCATCTGAAGAATCACTCGAGCCGGTGATGGTCACAGAAGCAACGTCGGGCTTAGATGACCGAATTCAACAAATGGCTTTAGCCATTGAAAAATTAACAAAGTCGCTAGAAGACAAAGACGCACAGGTCGCTGCACTCATGCACCAGCTAGAATTATAAAATTCGCCGGTTAAAGGAGATCAAGAAAATTCGGAATCTTCCAAGGCTAAAGAACTAGAAGTGCAAGAGCACCAACAGAAGCAAGATATGCATGACCGGACAGTTGTTCAAAACGTGTTACGTGACTCCACTCAACTCTCCGTTGGCTCTCTATTTGTCTAACAACTTCAATACATGATTGCGGATACTATTCGAGCTCAATATGGGGGTTCATTGCAATCTTCATTGGTGTATCCTAAGCCCTATAGTCGTCGAATCGACGAAATCAAGATGCCACTCGGCTACCAACCTCCCAAATTTCAGAGTTTTGATGGGAAAGGCAACCCAAAGCAACATGTTGCACACTTTATCGAGACATGTAACAATACAGGCACCTACAATGACACCATGGTAAAGCAGTTCATACGCTCCCTAAAAGGTGCTGCATTTGAATGGTACACAAACTTACCAGTTGGGTCAATTGATAGTTGGGATCAACTCGAGCGAGAATTCCTAACACGCTTCTACAGCACCCGACGAACTGTCAACCTTCCAGAACTTGCTCGAACGAAGCAGAGCAAGGAAGAGCCCGTTGTAGAGTACATCGAACGCTGGAGGAACCTTGTACTTAATTGCAAAGAACGAATAAGCGAAGCATCGTCCATCGACATGTGTGTACAAGGCATGCATTGGGGACTACTCTATAATCTCCAGGCAAATATGCCTCACTCATTTGAAGAATTGGCGACACATGCTCACGACTTAGAGCTCCAAATTGCAAGGCATGGGAGTTATTTGCCAAGTGATCCTCGTGACAAGAAAGATCCTAAGAAAGAAATAAAGAAGGAAGTCAAGGCTGTTAAGTCCAAAGAAGCAATGACAATTTCTACTGCTCCTGCAAAGATAGCCTTCCAGAGGTCGAGCTCGAACCCGAAATCGAGACTAGAGTTCAGACCTAATAAAGGACAAGTCCAAAGCAGAGGTCATGTGACTCTAAAAGAACTTGAAGAAAAGGAGTACCCATTTTCAGACGCTGAAGTTCCTGAAATTCTTGATCAGCTTCTTGAACAAAAGATAATCGAACTTCCAGTATCGAAAAGACCCGAAGAAGCTGGTAAGATCGATCATCCTAAATACTGCAAATTTCACAGAATCATTAGCCATCCAATGGAAAAATGTTTTGTCTTGAAAGATCTTATTGTTCGTCTGGACAAAGAAAATAAGATCAAACTTGAAACCGGAGAAAATTCGACAGCCTCTTGCTCGATGGTTTCATTTGGATCGTTTGATCCAATTTCTATTACGGAGAAGAACCAACACCTCCTAATACATATGGTGCCAGTAAATCCTCGATTGGGGAGTTTGGACCGCAACTTCCAAAAGGAGCCGTTCTAGTGAAGTTTGAAGTAGATGGAGAAATCACTATTATGTATGTCTATCCGGGGATGGGTGGACCGCATCCACCCAATCGTCCAACTTTCTACGAAATTATGACGGATGATTCGGATGTTTGGAATTCTGATTCGAAGTCTGAAGATGAGATCAGCGACGGTTGGTCTACCTTCATAAGTAAGAAGGAGAAATACCGAATGTCAAACAAGACAGGTAAAAGGTCACCTTCTACGCCTCTTGCAGGCCCAAAGCTAGAGGAATTGGGTACTAAAATTCAACCCAATAAAGAAGAAATACTAGAAGAAAACCAGGGAGCACAGACCTTCATAAAAGGACGTCGTCGAAAGGCTCCACAACTCCCAAGTTCCAGTGTTTATGACCAGGAATCAGGACTAAAGAACAACCAGAGAGGAAGGTCTAAAGCTAAATCGAGAATATCAACTAAATCGGAAGGGGTAGAAAGCATTTCCTCTAGACTGCCGACCCTGGGCGATTATTTCCCCAAGGGTTACTTCGACAATTATCGTTTTACCTCCAATGTCATCAATGTGGAGAAGAAAAATGAAACAAAGAACATATTAGGACAGAGTTCGAAACAGAACAAAACTGTCTCATGACTCAAAAAGATTCCTGCCAATACGAGCTTAGCAGAATCTCTCAGTCTCCCTTTTGATGATCGAATAGCTTTAGTCGTGGCATTGATTGATCCGAAAGAATATGAAGGCAAAGTCTTAGAGCATACTGGGCCAACGACTCGACAAGATTGTATGCCTGCTATAACTTTCGATGATGAAGATTTACAATTAGGCTCTCGTTTACATAATAGACCACTATATGTTAGTGGTTATATTCGAGAATGCAAGATAAATCGCATGATGATCGACTGCGGATCTGCTGTGAACATTATGCCTGTCAAGACAATGAAAAGAATAGGGATTGACGTTGGCGATCTATCTAGGAGTAAGATCATGATTCAAGGATTCAACCAAAAGGGTCAACGAGCCATTGGCATGATCCGTCTGAAGCTACAAATGGGAGAATTAATTTCCTCGGCTCTCTTTCATGTCATTGATGCTAAAACATCATATGAGTTACTCCTTGGACGTGTTTGACTACATGAAACTAGAGTAGTACCTTTGACTTGGCACCAATGCTTCAAATATAGTCGAGATGGAGAAGTTAAATGTGTGGTAGCTGAGTTCAAACCATTCCTCGAAGAAGAATCCTATTTTGCTGATGCCAAATTTTACGCAGAAGATGAAGAGTGTAATTCTGCAGGGTTGACCATGTTCGAATTCAAAATTAGAGATGCAGGCAATGATGGTACATCAGGTATTGATCAATCTCGTCAGCTTATCAAAAGTGAATCAATATTTACGTCTGAAAGATCCTCTAGAGGCGAAAAACCTCAAATTGAATCGACCGATGTTGAGGTATTGAGAAAAGAGTTAGCTCTTCCAATACCTAGTATTTCAAAATTGCTTCTGCCCCATCAACTCATGGCAGTCCCGAAAGAATGTAAATCTACATCGGAAGCTTCGACATCTGTTCCGAACATATCAAAACTCAGTATTTCTGGTCCGTCCAAACAAGACCTGTCAACTACTAAAGGAGTCGACGAATCAAAACAGACTTTCAAATGATGTTATAATCCTCAGGTCAAGAAACTGTTTGAGAATGCCGGATTTGGGAAAGGAGAGCCTCGCGAATTAGGTGATCTTGATGCCATATTTTCGAATGGGCGTATCCCCTTTGATGGAGCCCTTTTTTCGCGGCCTAGACATGGTTTGAGATATGATTCGAATCCACCGAGAAGGATTAAAGTCAAGAAGGTTTCCTCAAACCCAATCATGATTCAATTATATGAAGTCAAAGAGATAGAATCGGTACAACCGAGACCTTTAGTGTTTGATCGAATTGAAAATGAGAACGCCAAAGTTTCGGTGTTTAAAAGGTTAAAAGGAGAACCTTCCCCAATGGTTGAGATAAAATGTAGAGCTTCCGTCTTCCAAAGGTTAAGTGAGGATCCTTCTTCTACCCAAGTTGATAAGAATGCACAAACTCCCCAAGGGTCGTCTCATAGACAATCTGCATTTTTCTCGACTTGAAATTAAAAGTTCTGATCCAAGTCCGAAACCCCAACAATCAAGAAGAAGACGGAAACATAAAAAAGTTCATTCATCTTTAAGAGATAATGAATATGATGAAGAAGCCTCTGTCAATCACATAGCTTTTGAAGAATCTTCCAATTCAGAATCTGAGTCTGAAAACTCTGTCACAACAGATGAACTTGAACAAGCCCCACTTACATTTGAAGAAGGAGAACAAGCTACTGTGGATGATTTGAAACAATTGAACTTGGGGACTGAAGAAGACCCGAGACCCGTATTCATAAGTGCATTCCTCAATCAAAAAGAGGAATCCGAGTACGTCCTTTTGCTCCGGGAATACAAAGATGTGTTCGCGTGGTCTTATAAAGAAATGCCGGGGTTAGACCCAAAGGTTGCAGTGCATCACCTTGCTGTAAGACATGGAATTCGATCGACCAAACTACCTCAAAGAAGATTTCGACCAGAACTGGTTCCTCATATTGAAGCGGAAGTCAACAAACTTATTGAAGCTGGATTCATACGCGAAGTCAAATACCCAACTTGGATCGCGAACATTGTTCCTGTCAAGAAGAAGAATGGACAATTGCGAGTCTGTGTTGACTTTCGTGATTTGAATCAAGCATGTCCGAAAGATGATTTTTCACTTCCGATAATAGAGTTGATGGTGGATGCAATTACTGGATACAAAATCTTGTCATTCATGGATGAATTTTTTGGATACAACCAAATATGGATGAACCCGAAAGACAAAGAACTTACATCATTTCGTACTCCTAAAGGTATAGAATGTCAATTTCAATGTTGTCAAAACAATCATGCTAAAATAATAATGACAATAATCGACAAAAAATATAAAAAATAAAAAAGACAACAAAGAAACTGAAAATAAGAATAAAAAGTTACGTGTAAAAAAAAAAAAAAAAAAGGAATGAAAGTTCATGGCAGAAACTAAAGTGACCAATTCCATTTGGTCACTTTAGTTTACCAACGGTTAATTTCTTTGGTTTCCGCCGCCAACTGAAACCAAGAAAACATTAAAAAAAAAAAAAAGTTAAAACATAAAAGCGGTCCCTGCCAAACCAATTCCATTGTTTGGAATTGCGGCGAAAATTCCGCAGAACTCGAGAAAGAGTAAAGAAAAAATAAAAGTTCCCTAATCTAATTGGTTCTTGCGTTTCTGTCGCCGACGAATCCCAATTAGAGATTGGTTACGGCAGAAACAAATTTCTTTGATTCTGTTAAAAAAAAAAAAAAAAAAGAGGGCGAGAGCAAGAGAGAAAAAAAAAATTAACAAAAAAAATATATTTACCTTTGTTTGCAAGATTTAACCAACTTGTTCCTAAAAAATTGTTTATATAAATAAGCGGGTATCGGACCTTACTTAAACCAGACATACCATATAACATAAAAAAGTCTATTCAAAATATACAACAAACAAATAATCAATTAACATTCACGTAAAAAATAGATAAATAAATCATTGTTATCGAATTTTAAAGATAACGATTTTGTGCTAAATCAAATTCACATTTTATTCTCAAATTTTCCATCTGTATTAATTTACTAGTGGGAAGTTTGAGGTCAAATCAAATTTTAAATTAAAAAAAAATAAAAATCAAGATTTATTTATTTCATAATAAATAAACAAATCTTGAGGGGGCATTTGTAGACATGAAAAAAAATAATGAATAAAATGGATTTGGTCGATTCAAATTATTAGCCCAATCAAATTAAAATCTACTAAAGCCCGCTAAAAATAATTAGGAGGCTCATCCTACTATTTCAAAACCTACAATTATTTAATTAATCATTTTAATTAAATATGATTGAGTGATTACTAAAATTAGCCACGAAATTTTCCCTATAAATAGGACCAATGGTCCATGGAAAAGGAGGGGTGAAAGTGAAGAAGAAAATCATGAAGTGCGGAAGAAATCTCAAAGTCGGAGGAAGAGAAGAAACTCTCTCAAGCCTAAGTCCGGCAAACACGAAGAAGACCAAAATTTTCTTCAAATCAAGTCAAGTCCAAGAAGATCAAAACGTTCTTCAAATCAAATCAAGTTCAAGTTCAAGTCCAAGTCCAAGTTTTGAAGTACGAATTCAAACCCCAAAAGTCAAGTGTCGAACAAGTCAAGCCCTTGAAAAATCAAATTCTCAACAAATCTCGAAGTCCAGGATTCAAGGCACGTAGTCCCTCGTCTTCAAACATTCAGATCATTAATTAGAGGATCTTGCAATTTTGCAGTTACAAGAAGATTAATTTTTTTAACTTGTATTTCTCAAAAATATAATTTGTAACGATTTCCGTATTTCAATACACGAAATTCATCGTACACAATGTAACTTCTATAGTTGCAAAAATATTTACACAGATGTCAAATGATCAAATACCTAAGTTCAGATAATTTGGAAATATTGTTTAAATTGTTATCAATGAATACGCATATATTGATTTTTCCACATTGCGTTTTATCATTTTGTATTTCATACTTGTACAATGAATTCTAGATATGTAATAATTTTTAGAGGAAACTAACGTTTCACTAACGGACGTTAATTCTTAGAGGAAACTAATGTGGTCAATTTCTAACAATTTAAACTTTTAAATAAGATAATTAATGTGAATAAACTCTAAGGGGGGTGTATTCAATTGAGATTTTTAATGACTTTTTGGGATTTAAAAAGTTTAGGTGTATTCAATGTAGACTTTTAGAGTCTCTCTAAAAGTTATGGTGTATTCAATTGAAACTTTTATAGATTTTTAAAAAGTTTCTAAAAATCTCGATATATTCAATTAAAACTTCTTAGAAGTCTCTATAAGTTTTGGGGTATTCAAATTTTAATGACTTCTGGAGACTTTTATAAAAGTCTCTGGAGTACTAACTTTTAAGCAGAAAGTACTCATATAAAATCTCAAAATTTGTTTCTCATTAATCATGAGATTTTGGGAGACTTTTACAAATATATATATATATATATTTCAATATTTCTTTCCTTTTTCTTTTTACGAACATTAGATGTATGATTAAAATTAATTTTTTCTATTGATTCTCTCTCCCTATCTTTTATCGTTTATCTCCATTTTCTATGAAAAAATTAAATTGGATTCTTGAAACTTTTTTCATTCATTTTTCTTTTTTAAAAATATCTATTTTTTTATTAAATTATAAATTTTTATATGACAAATTTATAATTAAATGTAAATATATTGATTTTCATTTATTTTTAAAAGTATATTATATTAATAATATTGAATATTAAATTTATTAATTATCATATATATGTATACTTTTGATTATTATTTATTTAATTAAGATCTTAAATTTTTATTTTTTTTAAAATATTTTTTAATTATATGAGGAGGCGAAGTAGAAGGAAAATTGTGGAAACTACAGGATACATGTGAATTCTACTTCAAATGAAAGTTTTTAAAAATCTTTTGAATTCTATAAAAGTTTACAAAAGTTTTAAAATGAAAGTCTACAGAAATCTACGAAAGACTTCCACTAATTCTATGCAAATTTATGAAAAATCCACGAAATCTACGAAAGTCATCACTTAAAAAAAATTCACCAAAGTTTTCAAAAGTCTCAATTGAATACATCCCCCTAAAATAAAAATGAAACAACGCGTAAAATGAAGTCTGGGAAATCGATTTATGGGTGTCGTTGAAAGGAGAAAAAACTTGTTTGGAAAATTCAAGAGTGAGAAAGTACCTCTCCAGTTTCGCACCTTGTCTGTATCACTCCCGTTTAAATCATAACTCTCAAGTTTAATAAATCCTCAGACTTGAATTATCAAAGTCATAGTCAATGTTAGAAAAGTAAAAGTAGATTTTTAGCCATACTAAATCTTTGAATTCTGGTGGGCAAACCTAAACGTAATTAAGGGACTGTTTAACAAAGCTTTCAATAAAAATTTTAACAGAATTTGATAAAAGTTGATAGATATTTTGTTAAAAAATTAATAAATATTACTGAATTTGTATTTTTTAACCCCCATATTTCAAATACTTCATACAGTGACCAATAAATTATTGGATGTTCTTTTAATGGTTTCATACATGATGTTGATTTTCCAAAATAAAAGCCCAAAACTCTATAATTTCCATAGTTGCAGAAAAAAATTACATAAACGTCAAATGATCGATATACCTAATTTTAGATTATTTGAAAATAGTATTTAAATTGTTATCAATCAATGCACGTATGTATATTGATTTTTCCACGTTGTATTTCATCATTTTGTACCTCATATACTTGTACAAGGTATTCTAGATATGCACTAATTCTTAGACAAAATTAATGTTTGACTATCGAACATTGATTCTTTTAAGCCAAAAGTAATACTAAAGCATACCGATTCTTGCTCTATTTTGTGTTCCTCTGAACTCACTCTTCTTCAATTTGTTCTCTTCAAACACATCTCATATTGTATACACTCATTCTCGCCATATTATAGATAGCACTGCATACAGCTATGAGTTCTTGGAAATGGCTTGCTTTCATTTTCCTCAATATGACATACCTTTTTGGTTACGTTAAATCCCAGAGTTATTTATGTAGAGGGAATGGTAATTACACGAGTAATAGTACTTACATAGCTAACCTTAATACCCTTCTCTCCTCCATCTCCTCTAATATGGATTCCAATGGATTCTACAACACTTCCATGGGAGAAAATGCTGATAGAGTCAATGCCATTGCACTCTGTAGAGGAGATGTTCAGCTCGATACATGTCAAAGTTGTATCAATAATGCCACGCGCTCAATCCTACAATTGTGTCCTTATAAAAAACAAGCAATTTATTGGGCTAGTGACTATTCGTGTATGTTACACTACTCCAACGAATCCATATTCGGAAAACTTCTAACTTTCCCCAGGTTTTATGGGTGGAGAATTGACAATGTCACTAGTAGGAGCGAGTTCAACCAGGGTTTGAAAACATTGTTGGACAGTCTACGCAAAACGGCGGCTGACGGCGGTTCCTTAAAGAAGTTTGCTGCTGCAAACGCGACTGGGTCAGATTTGTTGACAATTTATGGACTTGTGCAGTGCACCCCTGATTTAACCTCGGACGATTGTAGTAATTGCCTGACTCAGGTTACCGAAGTTATATCACAATGTTGTAGTGGAAGACAAGGATTTGGTATCCTCACACCCAGCTGCATTCTTCGTTATGAAACCTATCCATTTTTCAATGATACCCCTCAGCCAGCACCACCCCCACAACCAGGATCAGTTCCAATATTAGAGGAAAGTCGGACAACGATTCTTGTAAGACAAAAGTTTCTTAATATTAAAGCATACCAATTCTTGTTCTGTTTTTTGTTCCTCTGATTTCACCCTTCTTCAATTTGTTCTCTTGAAACTCAACTCATATTGTACACACGCTTTGTTGTATTCTCTCCGTATTAGAGATAACACTACATATAACTATGAGTTCTTGGAAATGGCTTGCTTTCATTTTCCTAAATCTGACAAACCTTTTTGGTTCTGTTAAATCCCAGCATTATCCATGCGGAAAGAATGGTACTTACACGGGTGATAGTATTTACAGCGCAAACCTGAATAGCCTCCTCTCCTCGGTCTCCTCTAATATTGATACCAATGGATTCTACAATGCCTCCATGGGAGAATATGCTGATAGAGTCAATGCCATTGCGCTCTGTAGAGGAGATGTTCAACTCAATATTTGTCGTAGTTGTATCTATACTGCCACGCTCTCTATCTTACAATTGTGTCCTTATAAAAAACAGGCAACATTTCGGGATCCACTTAATTTGTGCATGCTACGATATTCTAATGAGTACATATTCGGAACACTTGTAACTTCCCCAGAGTTTTATACGTGGGACACAAAGAATGTCACGAGTCCAGAGGAGTTCAACCGAGATTTGACGACATTGTTGAACAATCTACACAGCCAGGCAGCTTATGGTGGATCCCCCAAGAAGTTCGCTGCTGCGAATAGGCCTGGACCAGATTCTTCGACAATTGAAGGACTTATGCAGTGCACCCCTGATTTAACCTCGGAGGATTGTAGAAATTGCCTGGGTCACGTTGCCCAGTTTATACCACGGTGTTGTAATGGGAAACCAAGATTTGGTATCTTCACCCCCAGCTGCATTCTTCAATATGAAACCTATCCGTCTAAGAACGATACTCCTCAGCCACTACCAGCACCAGCACCAGCACCAGCACCAGCACCAGCACCAGTACGGGAACCACCAGGTGAGAAAATCCTTGACTTCTATTTTGGTTTGAGTATGTATATGCTGTGTGTGAGATCCGACAGGCAATCCATTTATTACTTTACAGTTAAGGGACTATCAACGGTGTTATCAAATGACATTAATGGCATGGACTGGACACTCCTAGCAGAATTAAATAAGGAAAAAACCAATATGTTGTTCATTTTGTGCTGCCCAATCCTGTTCAATGTTGGTTAATGCTAATGAGCTAAATTCATTTTATATTTTAACAAAGTGTTACTTTTAACATAAAACATTCTAAGCAGTAAAATTAATTATAATATTAACATGGTTTTATTCTGGATTTTGTAGGAAATGATGATAATAAAACTCGAACCATCATAATTAAGATTGTTCCAATTGTTGTGGGCCTAATACTTGCTCTTTGCATTGGCATCGTCCTACGAATGAGACGAAATACTAAAACAAAAGAAATACATGAAAGTAAGTTTAATTTTCTTCAAATACCAGTTTTTATGTATGTCAATCTCTATTTTCATGTTCTTGCATTTACAATTGGCTGAAACGTTGTTGAAGCTGACAATGAAATTAGTACTGTTGAATCCCTCCAATATGACTTTGGTACAATTAGAGCTGCAACAAACAGATTCTCTGATGATAACAAGCTCGGGCAAGGTGGATTTGGTGTTGTTTACAAGGTAATTATTAAAAATATGGCTGAAATAAAATAGAAGCAGAACATGGATGAGTAACAAAGCAATTAACATGCTGGTTTAGACAATTGGCACTTATCCAAAATATTGATTGATGAGGAGGACACTCAATTAATATTTATTTGTTCTATTTATTGTCAGGGAAACCTTCCAAGAAGGCAAGAAATAGCTGTGAAAAGATTGTCAATGAATTCAGGGCAAGGTGACTTGGAATTTAAAAATGAGGTCTTGTTAATGGCAAGACTTCACCATAGGAATCTAGTTAGGCTATTGGGATTTTCACTAGAGAGAAGCGAGAGGCTTCTTGTCTATGAATTTGTTCAGAATGGAAGCCTTGATCGTTTCATTTTTGGTAAAATTCTATCTGAAGTAAATCATAATTTTTACAAGAATCTTGTTACACGTGTGATTTCTATCCATGTCTTATGGTCCTCATTTGATCTCTCACAATGTCATGTGCCTAACTGGACTTGTAGATCCAATCAAGCGTCAATATTTGGATTGGGACACACGCTACAAAATCATAGGAGGTGTTGCTAAGGGGCTTCTTTATCTGCATGAAGAGTCTCGACTGCGAATCATTCACCGTGATCTCAAAGCAAGCAATGTCTTATTAGATGGCGAGATGAATGCCAAAATATCAGATTTTGGCATGGCAAGGTTAATTATCCAAGACGAAACTCAAGGCAATACCAGCAGGATTGTAGGAACCTTGTAAGCTTTATTCAAAACTATAGTGTCTCAAACTATTATTATATCGTATTTTAACAAGTTGATATTATGCACAAAAAGAAATGAAGAAATGCTGGATAAAAATACATATGATCATTTTCAGATTAAGGGGTTGTTTGACAAAGTTCTTGATAAAAATTTTAGCAGATTATGATAAAAGTTGATGAAATATTTGGTTAAAAAGTTGAGGGATAATTGCAGCCGCGGTCCCTAACCTTTGCGTTTTTTGTAGACTTTACCTTAACCTTCAATTTGTACTACCCGGAGTCCCAAACCTTTAATAAATTCGCAGCCGAAGTCCAAATGGACGGAAACTGTCCAAAACACCGTCAGTTGACCGGGAAAATTAGAAAAATAGGAATTTTGACCAATTTAAGTAAGGGCATTTTCGTCAACCCCATATAAATTAAATTAAAAAAAAAAAAAAACCTAGATGTCATTTTCTTTCCCCGTCCCTCTCTCTTCCTCACCCCCAAATGGAGGTCACACTAGACTCGACTCTACGATGGAATCGATGTCCAGTGTAGGTTGAAGGTGGAGGTAGAATGGTGGGTCGAAGGAGGAATCGATTTGCAGTGTGGAATCGAAGGTGGGTCGAAGTGGAGGTTGAATCGATTTGCAGTGTGGGTTGAAGTGGAGGTTGAATCGATTTGCAGTGTGGGTCGAAGGTGGAGGTGGAATCGAAGGTGGGTCAAAGTCGAGGTTGAATCATTTGCAGTGTGGATCGAAGGTGGAGGTGGAATCGATTTGTAGTGTAGGTCAAAGGATAGGTCCATCCAGATCTTCGTTTTGCCTTATTCACTGCAAATCCATCATCTACCTTAGCTCATTCATTTCAGTTTTTTCGCTGCAGTGTGGAATCGATTTGCTTCGAATTGTGTTGGAATCGATTTGCTTCGAATTGCTGTGTTGGAATTGATTTCCTGGGCATAATTTGTTGTGGTGGAACTGGTGGTGGGTGGTGACGACAGTGGTGGCACGATGACTGTTTTTGGTGGGGTTGCCGGAGAAGAAGATTGGGGGTTTTGGGTGGGGTGGGGTGGGGTGGGGTAGGGGATGGGGTGTTGTGTTTTTGGTTTTTTATTTTTATTTTTTTTTCTAATTTTGTTTGATTTTTTATAATATGGATTTATAGAGTTACTATTTTACCCTTACCAAATTTGGTCAAAATTAGATTTTCTGGTCAACTGACGGTCATTTGGACTTCGGCTGCGAATTTATTAAAGGTTTGGGACTCCGGGTGGTACAAATTGGAGGTTAAGGTAAAGTCTACAAAAAACGCAAAGGTTAGGGATCGCGGCTGCAATTATCCCAAAAGTTGATAAAAGTTGTGGATCCCATAAAATGTATATTTAAAATTATTTGCTGACTTTGACTTCAACTTTTTATACTATACTAAACAATATTGAATATATTTAGATATTTCTTAATGTGATTGGTCACTTATTACATACTTATAAACTAACTATTGCAGTGGATATATGGCACCCGAGTACGTAATTCACGGACAATTCTCTAGTAAATCTGATGTCTTCAGCTTTGGTGTCCTAGTTTTGGAAATCGTAAGTGGTAAAAAAACCAATAGTTTCCAATCTGAGGAGAATATGGAGAGCCTCTTAAATTGTGTAAGTACAAATTAGTTATTTTTGCAAAATTGTGGACACCAAATGATTAATGATGAATATCGTAACTTAAGGATCATGTCAAATTCTCACAGGCTTGGAAAAATTGGCACGAGGGGACAACTACACAAATAATAGATCCTGCACTAAGGACTTCTACTCAATCCTTGTGTGACATTATGCGATGCATTCATATCGGTTTGTTATGTGTTCAAGAAAAAGCAGTTGACAGGCCTACAATGGCAGCAATAGTTCTCATGCTTACGAGCTTCTCTATAACTCTGTCAATACCTTCACGGCCTGCATTTTTTTTGTCTAGTAGCTCCGATCCAGAAATTTCACTTCTCCAGGAACAAAATTCAAGACCAATGGAGGCCACAAAATCATCAAAGAATAGATCGGATAATTCTACTGATGCATCTATAAATGATGTATCAACGAGTGATTTGTATCCTCGGTAAGTTACAATAACAATCATATTCATCACAAGATATTTTCTATATACTTTTGTTTTTATTGTTAAATTGGAATTACCTTGTAAAAACACTTGTTCTTGTTTCAAGAATTGTATTGTTATGGCTTAGTGCTTCACAATTCAAAAATAAATAAATAAAAATTTGGTGAGTAGTTTGTTGAGAATGAATATAAGAAGTTCCTCAGAGGTCAAATTAAAGGGCCAAAAAGGAGCAACTGGGACACAAAACGCGATTCACTTAGGCCAAATATTTCTCTTTTAAAACGCAAAATTGGCCCCCTTTAATTTCCCTAGAATAAGATTTAGCCCACCCAAATTTCATGTTCTGTGAACCTGTAAAGTTCACTGCACCCTAATGTTGAGGTCTAATTTGGAAAGCTAGATAGCGTACTCAGGGGACGACTAGAGATATGAACTAAGGGATAAAGAAAATGTATATGAATGTGAAGTGTCCTAAAAATAAATTGCAACTTAAGAGAGTAATAAAATGGAAGGCACACTTTCAACTTATTAACTTTCTCATGTGACTATTTTAGTTTCTGTTCTTCTTCCCGCAATCGAATAATCATGAGAACGGCATCCAAATAATCAAAGTAAGCACATAAGACGGACTCACTCCAGCAATGACTCTTGTCCTTGAGGTTAAAATTAAACAACAAAACTATATATGATTTCTCACTTATACGAATTTCCAAAGTGGAGACCCATTTGAACCATCCCCTAATATTCTTTATACTAAAAATTCTTGAATACAATCAATTTTTTATGTGTTAGGATTATGGGTGTTTAATCTACCAAATACATCATTTCCAACCAAAAACATAAACCTAAAAGCAAGAACATAAAGCTGAAAATGGAGCTCCAACAATGGCCAAAAATGGCCAGCTTCTTCCTCTTTGTTTATGGTCGATTTGTAGGCTCAGGAACACCCTTCCACGCAATACAAATCACCTTCCAAGAGAGAGTACAAGAGCTGGCAAAGAACCTCTTCAAACCACCTCAACCGCCGCCTCTACTTACCTTATCACCACCAAGACTTAGCCACTATTTCAGGCCTAAGTTACCAAGGTATCCTCAACAAGAAGAAGTAGAGAAGAGAGCAAGCATTGAGAGTAATGGTCACTCACAGGAGCCAAAACGAGAGAGAGACTTTTGGAGGTGAGAGAGTTGGTAGAAAATGAGTATGGCTCCTTTTTTGAATAGATGGTCAAAGCTTTCACAACAAGCTAACAATATATCTACCAAGAATAAATCCTAGCCCTCCATCCCATCCAATGGTCCCAATTAAATAAGAGTTAAGAGAACCATGTCTCACATTCTTCACCTTGGTTCTCATAACACATTCTCTTGGTTGCGAATTTGCACATAGAAGAACTGTTCATCATCATCGCCCACTACCTGTAAGAAAAATTAACCCGTATCAATATGTAACAAAGATAAGCATAATTTAAATTTACCTGTAGGTAGAATTTTAGTTCCCACATCAAAGGGATTCCTATCAGTGTGAATTTTAACAAGTTTAACTTCATTTTGAGACACTTTCTCACGAATAAAATGATACTTTACCTCAATATGTTTAGATCTTTCATGATAAATAGGATTTTTACAAAGCAATAAAGCACTTTGACTATCAGTAAACATAACAGGTATATCATGCATGAAGTTCAATTCTTTTAAGATTCTTTTTAACCAAGTACATTCCTTAACCGCCTCAGTTATGGCAACATACTCTGCCTCAGTACTTGACAAAGTAACTAAAGGCTGCAACTGTGACTTCCATGTTATACAATTGTCACCTAGGGTAAAGAAGTATACTGTAGTTGATTTTCTACTGTCTTTATCACCAGCAAAGTCAGCATCAACATAGCCTTTTAAAGTTAACCCCTCAGATCTTTTCTCATACACAAGACCCAGATTTAATGTACCAACAATGTACCTTAACAACCATTTCAAACCTGCCCAATGGGGCTTTCCGGGGTTGGACATAAATCTGCTCAAAAAACTTATAGCATAGGCTAAGTCAGGTCTGGTTGTTATCATAGAGAACATAACGGAACCTATAGCATTAGAGTAGGGTATGTTCCTCATTTCTCTAAATTCCTCCTCAGTTTTAGGAGACTGTGCACTAGAAAGATTCATGTGAACTGCTAAGGGAACGTTCACAGATTGGGATCCATTCATACCAAATTTAGTTATGACTTTGTTCAGATAGGCTTCTTGGGAAACAACAAGTCTATTTTCAGCCCTATCTCTCTTTATAACCATCTCCAAAATCTTCTTAGCACTCCCCAAATCTTTCATATCGAATTCTGATTTTAAAAGGTTCTTCATCTTAGTGATTTCAGTCTTACTTGAACTTGCTAGAAGCATGTCATCTACATACAGCAACAAGTAGACCTCACAGCCCTCCTTACTATCATTATAGTACAGGCATGCATCATATTCACTCCTTTTAAAACCTATCTTCAGTACATAGGTATCGAACCTAATGTACCACTGTAGGGCTTTGTTTAAGCCCATACAGAGATCTTTCTAATTTGCACATACAGTTTATTTTACCCTTTACCTCAAAACCTTGAGGCTGACCCATGTAAATATCCTCTTCCAATTTCTCATGTAGGAAGGCAGTCTTGACATCTAGTTGTTCCAGTTCCCAGTTGAAATGAGCAACCAATGCAAGAATCAATCTAATTGTTTTGTACTTTATCACAGGAGAGAATATCTCATTGTAATCAACCCCCTCTTTTTGAGTAAACCCCATCGCCACTAGTTTGGCCTTATACCTAGGAGGATCACTAGGATTATTTCCTTTTTTCAATTTGTAAATCCACTTACATTGAACTATCCTATGATCCTTAGGTCTATTAACCAACTTCCAAGTTTTATTCTCCATTAAAGATCTCATCTCTTCCTGCATAGTTTTTAGCCAATTTTCAGAACATTTTCCATTCACGGCTTCTTCAAAACTATCAGGTTCTATTTGTTCAAGGGCTTCACCTGAAACTAAGGCAAAATCAGTCATGTTTAGGGATTCATATCTAGGATTTGGCCTGATCTGCCTCCTCCCCCTATCCCTAGTAAGCTGATAATCTTGATTAGGTGGCTGATCATTAAAATGTTCAACTTCAACTGGTTCAATGTTTTCTTGAAGTTCGATCACCCCTTCAGGTTCAAGTTCAGTTTCATTTTCAGCCTCATCTTCATTTTCAGGTTCTTGATGTATAGGGTCATTAACTTCAGTCCCAGGTGTAGGTGAATCAAGCTTAGTCAGCTTCACCTCAGTCTGAATACTCTTCTCAGTTTCAGATTTGTTGGTTTCATCAGTTTTCTGTTTTAGACATGGCATCTCAGATTCATTAAAGACTACATTTCTGCTGTTAATAATCTTAATGCCTTGAACCCCTAAAACCCACAACCTATAGCCCTTCACACCCTCGGGATACCTTAACATCACACACTTGACCGTCCTCGGCTCAAGTTTTCCTTCAAATTGGTGTGCAAATGCAGCACATCCAAACACCCTCAAATGTTCCAGATTTAGAGGCTCTCCCGTCCACAACTCATGTGGGGTCTTAAACCCTATACTGCTGGACGGAGACCTATTAATCAAGTAAGCTGCAGTACTTGCAGCTTCAGCCCAAAAGCCTTTCGCAAGGTCAGAGCTAATCAACATACACCTAACTTTGTTCATTATGGTCATGTTCATTCTCTTAGTGACCCCATTCTGTTCAGGTGTGTATCTAACAGTTATGTGTCTTGTTATGCCTTTCTGCTTACAGAAGTTGTCAAATTCAAAATTGCAGAATTCAAGCCCATTATCAGTTCTCAAAGTTTTAAGCTTCTTATCTAGCTTATTTTCCACAGACTTCAACCAAATTCTGAATTTTTCAAAGGTTTTCGACTTAGCCTTCAAAGGGTAAATCCAAACCTTTCTTGAATAATCATCCACTAAGGACAAGAAGTACTTGCTTCCACCAAATGTGGAGTGCTTCTCTGGGCCCCATAGATCAGCATGGACATAGTCCAATGGTCTGCTGGTCCTATGAGAGCTAGCTTCAAAGCTCACCTTATGGGACTTACGAAAACACATGTTTCACAGAAATCCATTGCTTCAATATCATCCTTTCCAAGCAATTTCTGATTATTTAAAGCTTTTAGCTCTTTAAACCCAATGTGACCCATTCTGTTATGCCAAAGTTCAGTCTTGTCTTTACTCACAGTAAGAAGACTAGAATCAAGTGGTATTTCAGTTCTACCCTCCAGATAGTACAACACATTCCTTTTAGGTCCTTTCATAATTATGAGAGAATCCCTCATAATTTTCAAAATTTTGTTACCAGACTTGAAGGTATATCCCTCATCTTCAAGAGAACCTAAGGAAATGAGGTTCCTCTTTAAATTAGGAACATATCTAACATTTCTAAGTTGCGTGACGACCCCATCGTACATCCTGATGGCTATGTCACCAACTCCAACCACATTTTGAGAATTATTGTCCCCCATGTAGACCTTCCTAGATTCAGTCTCTTTATAGTTATAGAACCAAGACCTCTCAGGGCACATATGAAAAGTGCACCCTGTGTCTAGGATCCAATTTTTATCAAATTCTTCCTCAGACACATTAAGGACATGCAAACTGTCAAATTTAGAAACAATGGCAGCATTATCTTGATCAGTATCGTTTGGGTCTCTTTGTTTTCTTTTCCATTCAAAGCAGTCTTTCTTGAAATGTCCCAACTTTCCACAGTGATAACATTTCTTACCGTTTTTATCTTTGGATTTGGATCTCATTTTGGATTTTCCTCTCCCCTTCTTGTTATGGAAGTTATATTTTTTTTTTTCAGATCTTCCCCTAACAAATAAGCTTTCTTCACAAGAATAAGTTCTATTGTCTCTTTTTAATTCAAGTTCTCTTGATTTTAAAGCATCCGTGACAATAGTTTGAGTGAGAGTGTCCCTACCATATCTTATGGCATTTTTCATTTCTCTGTAAGATTCGGGCAAAAAGTTTAGCAATATGACAGCTAAATCATCATCGGCAAATTTTTTATCATTATGAGCCAGACTATTAACAATTATGCTAAAGACACTCAAATTTTCCTCAACATCCTTCTCGGGATCCATCTTAAAACTAAACAGCTTTTCCAACAGATATATCTTGTTAGGTAAAGTTTTAGTCAAGAACAAGGCATCTAGTTCAGTCCACAAAGTTCTAGCAGTTTTGGCATTATCAACTTGTCAAACAATGTTATCAGATAAATGCAAAATTATAGAACTGTAAGAAATTTCATTCATGTCTTCAATTTCATGTGGTTTAGCCTTTAACTCATCAGAAAATGTAGAAGGATCATCGAGAGCTTTAGGAACTCTCTGTTGGACCAAAATAACCCTCATTTTCTGTTTTCAAATCGAGTAATCCCCATTTCCATCGAATTACGATAATTCGACCCTCGAACCCATTACAGATTCTGTAAAAGAGTGGCCTGTACTCGTGAACATAACATAAAAGGTTTTTAAAAAATCTTTTCCAGATGATCAATATATATAAATGTGAATGCCGAGTTAAAACCAATTTTCAGAAATGAAGCACAACAATGAAATAATCCGTTCACGAAACACAGGTATATAATGTAGGTAAATATGCTTCCAGGTTACAAATTAATCACAAGAATTCAATCTACAGAATTCACAAATAGGCAACCAAGAAAACGTGCATAAACCGGTAAGAATACCAAACCTAACCTAACGGAGAGTTTGGAATAATCTTACCAAACTACTGTTGAAAAACAGTAAGAATACCACCAGTTTCAGAATCGAACTGCTGTAGATGTCAAGCCAGGGGCAAAATCGTCCAACTTTTTCTGTATAACCTGAAATACAAAACTAAACACATCAATACGTTCAGGACATCAAAATAAGGATTCTGTCTGAAGGGACCGTCGCCGGAAAACCGCCTACGCGCCCTACGCGCCGTCGCCGGAAAACGGGTCCGTCGTCGGATTTTCACGCGCCACCTAAGAATGTTCTCCTTGGTCTGCAAAGCACCCCGATGGTCTCGAATTTTCCAAATTCTTTCTGGTTTGGCGGAAAAATGCGTTTGAAGTTCTGATTTTTCAACAGAATTTTGGATAGCTTCTTCTTCCTATTTTCTGCTGGTTTTCTGGGTTGTTCCAGATCTGTTTTTGGCTGGAAAACACCTCCAACCTTGCTCTAATACCATTTTTTTAGGATTATGGGTGTTTAATCTACCAAATACATCATTTCCAGCCAAAAACATAAACCTAAAAGCAAGAACATAAAGCTGAAAATGGAGCTCCAACAATGGCCAAAAATGGCCAGGTTCTTCCTCTTTGTTTATGGTCGATTTGTAGGCTCAGGAACACCCTTCCACGCAATGCAAATCACCTTCCAAGAGAGAGTACAAGAGCCGGCAAAGAACCTCTTCAAACCACCTCAACCGCCGCCTCTACTCACCTTATCACCACCAAGACTTAGCCACTATTCCAGGCCTAAGTTACCAAGGTATATGTCAAGACTGGAACAACTAGATGTTAAGACTGCCTTCCTACATGGGGAATTGGAAGAGGATATTTACATGGGTCAGCCTCAAGGTTTTGAGGTAAAGAGTCACGTGAGTGGCTTTATAAAAGGGGAAAGACCAAATTGATCAAAACTTCTCCAACAAGCCTGTATAAAATATCTAGCAAGAAACAATCTCCACCATCCATTTAATCAATGGCTCACAATAATACTAGGGTTAAGAGAACCATTTCTCACATTATGGGTATATATTTCTTTCCGTTTAAGACTCAAAATTTTATTATTTTCCAGAAAATTTTGGAAATTGGAAAGAGTTAGTTCTAAATAGTTTTTTTTTTTCTTTTTTTCTGTTGTAACTTTTTGAAGATGAGGACACAGAAGTTGATATAGGTGAGGCGGGCAAAAAAGAATATAATTTTAAGGAAAAATTTGAGTAAAAATTCTTATAGCAATCTGGTTGCTCATGTATGTCTGGCTAATTAATTATAGCATATTTATCATTATTTGAGCAAAATTATCGTTATTGTAGATCCAAACAATCTATGTATGGATTTGTTAAAGCGCTACATAATCATGGGGATTATCTTGTGGAAAAGTTACTCATTTTATCAAAAGTTACTTTTTTAACTCATCTTACTCATTTTATCAAAAGTTACTTTTTTAACTATATGCACAGGAACATGCTAATTATCAGCAAAATAAAAAGTGGTTCCTGCATGAAGAAGAAATTTATCTTGTGGAAAAGATGAATGATGGTGATTTATTTACCTGCTGTGCACCTTCTCCATAATAATTAATGCAAAATTTATCGATTTTCCAAATCAAATAGGTTTTAATTATTGGAATACTATATAAATACGCGCTGATATGTAGAGACTATCACAATTTATAATGAGTCAACATCATTGCGCTTTGTAGAGCTGATCTTCAGCCTTCTCAGTCTCGTGATTATGTGAAAAATGCTACGGCTGAAATCTTACTGAGGTGCCCATTTCAAAAACAAGCAATCTTATGGCACGAATTTTGTATGGTACGATACTCCAACGAGGCTATCTTTGCAACTCTTGCAAATTCCCGAATGAGGTCAGCTCATATTCTGAAAAATGTCACAAATACAGACGTTTTTTACAGGGAGTTGAACATACTGTTGAAAAGCCTTCAGGACCATGCTGCTTTTAATAGCTCGTTGAAGAAGTTTGCTGGTGTCACTCGGGATGTGAATGATCCAAATGATCCGTTAATTTCTGCATTTGAACAGTGCACACCTGATATAACCTCGAAGGAATGTGGTGATTGCTTAAACAAATCTGCCCAACGGATTCGAGAATGCTTTGATGGTGCAGTGATGTCGGGTAGAATTAAGATTATCCTGTAGGCTAGTTCTAACAGATGAATCACAATGGAAGAACACAAGAATATCGCCCAACAACATAGAGAAAAACGTCTCTGAAGTTCAATTAATTTTAATAAATCAAGAATGTCGAAAATAAGTTCACAAGCTAGACTTTATAACTTAAAACCCGAATTTTACAAAAAATGGCAAAATCCTAAAAATCACGTCCAAATAAAATACGGAATAAAATAAGTAATCTATAAAAAAAATCCAACCCAAATCGGATAAAAAATCATTTTCTAACATGCAAACGAATTATTATAAAAATAGCAAAATTTAACTAAAAATAATAATTCGAAGGGGGAAAACAGAGGAATTTGAGGTTGTAAAAGATACACACCGAGCCTAG
The DNA here is from genome assembly GCA_019395295.1 of Osmanthus fragrans. Classification (NCBI taxonomy): domain Eukaryota; kingdom Viridiplantae; phylum Streptophyta; class Magnoliopsida; order Lamiales; family Oleaceae; genus Osmanthus; species Osmanthus fragrans. The sequence goes on along the minus strand of CM033363.1, from coordinate 18,546,126 downwards.
CTGGGTGTTCACGGCGTGCGCCCCAAAACAAGATTTTCGAATTGGGGTCATGAGCGCGATTCTGACAATCGTAGTCAAAGTTATGGCCACAAAATTGAAACGTGCCCAAAACTACTCCAATTAGGAAAAACAACGCGATCAATTCTCACCTTTGCGCTGATCTGCCAACTCATGGTATTTCAACGTCATTAATGTACAACCTGACGGCTCAGCGTTATCCGTCTCGGATCCCCCTACATCAGGGGTGTAATGCATTGTGTGATACATTATGTACACATAGCATTTCCCAAAACTTTGAGAGTGAGAGATACATATGTGCAATTATTGTTGAGACGGAAAGAGAAGAGAAGTGAGAAAAGACGTGACGTAATATACACGTTAGCAACATAAAATATATAATTCCACTTCACGTACATGGTCTTTCATAGTATGTTTGACACTGTAACGTGGAAAATGGTTTTTAAAAAAAGGCAAAAAAATAAAAATAAAAAATGCAAAAACCAAAAACGGGTTATTATTTCCCATTGTGACTTGTTGGCCAGAGCAAACCATTGGAAACCCTAAAATCGCCTCTACTGATTCCACCTTCGACAGAGCAAACCCATTGATTCCACCTTCGACATAGTAACCTCAATCGAAATGGTCGCGTTCACCTTGATCGGCCTGTAACCACAACGTTCTTCAGTCATTCTTCCTTGTCGCGAACCGAGGGAGTTTGATTTTGAATTATTTCAGGCGCAACCGGTGTATTCGTCTTCGGCATGGACTAATGACGACGTAACTCGTGAAAGCGGTAAGTACTGTGAAGCCTAGAGGTTGAAATGTATGGGTTGGATTTTTAAGTTCATTCTATACGTGCTCCGTATAATGTTGTGGGCCATTAATCATGAGTTTGATTTTGATATGGAAAAATGGTGGTTTGTTATTGAATAATGCTCTGCGGAATTGTTTCTTCTTTGTGAGGATGATGAAGTCCAGTGATATAACGGGCGTTGCGGCGCTCACATTCTGGCTTTGTTCAGAATTTCATTTTTTGATTTTTTTTATTTGTTTATCTTTCTTGAAGGATACATGGAACACGTGAATTGGATTAGAGATTTTTTGCTTTACCTGAAATTGAGCGCATGTTACCTGAATTACAAATTATTAGAGATTAGAGATTATTTTCAAGTAAATGCATTTTAACTAGTTTGGATTTGCCTACAAACTACACAGAGCATATATTCTACCCATTCGAAAGATGTGTTATTTAGCAATTGTGCAATGTGGTACTAAACATGATATTGATGTGAGTGTCATTTATTTGTTCGTTTTCATGTCACGTTCCATTCAATTTTGTTCGCATTGTGTAGGTGCTATGGTTGGACGGAATATGGGCATTTGTCATAGCTGTAGGAAGTCGGGACACTACTTGTCGGACTGTCCAACAAAGAAACAATGTCCAAATTGTCGCGAGGGCATTGAGAAGTGTATGGAGGTCGAGATAAGAACAAAAAATAATGGGCGATTGTTTTATTGTTGTACCAGAGATTGCGATCACTTCAAGTGGGTAGATAAAGATTAGCCCGGCAATGTTCCGTTTACGGGTATGTGCAAGGATAAAAGGTCTTTTCAGAATCTCTCATGCATGTTCACCAAATTTGTTGAGATAACTGAAAAAAAGACATGGAGATATCCGTCAACATCACTATGCGGAAGGGAAAACGAGTGACGAAAAGTTGCACGACAGAACAGGGAAAAGTCGAGTGAACCATTCACAACAATGTATGAGTCGGAGGCCCTTTGTTGGAGTTAGCAAACTCCATATTTTTGTAATCGTCCAGTTGCGTGTCGTGACGTATAGCGACTTTGTTATGTTGTTTTGAAGAATTATTGAAGATTTTGTGTAAAATGACAATGTAGTTTTCAAGAATTATGTCTAATTTGTTTAAACCTAGTGTAAAGTTATTGCATTCAGCTACACTGCTTAAGTGATCACTATCATTTGCTGCTGGAAATAATAGTGCAAGCATATACACATTTAATATAAGCATGAAGATCAACAGGAGTTAAACCGACATAGAGGTAGGAGCAATAGCTTCTCTTTAAGTAGCTATAGGTGGTGTGCTTAGAGAAATGAAGATATCACATAAAGCACACATAAATCAATGGCCAAAGAACACTTAACATAAACCACTAGCCAATAACATAAATCAATAGCTAATATCAATAGCCAAACAACATTCCAAAGAAGCTAGTAAGATAAACAAATTCGTTACATAATCAAAATTCCCGTGAAGCTAGTAAGATAATTACATCCGTTACATAATTAAAATTGAGTTGTTCTACGCAAACTTCACACAAGTTAGTAGTCATTTGTTGAAGATGTGGCATGTTGTGTGCAGGCTTGTGCTTTAGTGGAATCTGATCTACGGGCACATCATTTCCAAGATTGATTTTCTTGCATCTCGGTCTCTTACCTTTGATAGACGTCGATATTCCCTACAAAAATAAACAAATAAATACTTGAGTAGTCTTTGTGAGTACGGATATATTTAACGAAACAATGAAATGGAAATGTACATTTATTTTTCTCGAACAAGATTCCAACGAGCTTTTTTTGCTAACTTTCTTTGACGCCCCCTTCCTTTTAGAACATTGAGGGTTTTGTATGCTCTCTATGCCTATGTCATTCGAACCTCTAGATTGGGATCCCAAAAATGAATTGTGATGGGGCAGGAGATTGCTTCTAATCATCGATAGTGTAATTGGTATATCATTACATTGTACCCGGATCCAATCTATTAGCTGGCGAGTGTGATCTTCATCGTTTGCGGCAATGTTTGCTAGTGTAATGAACTCTTCAACAAAACTATCGTACCTCAACTGTGTAGGAGTACGAACTAGACTATCGTAGCTCACTTCTTACATCCCTTATCCATCTTCACAATATGTACCTCTCCGGCAGTGAGGTGATGTCGTTACACATCAAGACTGAAATTACGTGTTTGTATAGCATTTCGCGTAACTCAAACAAGTTACAACTGCAAATAATGTAGCAATCATACATACGAAATGAGATCGAACACTTCTTTCGATGCACTTTGTCATCGAAAATGACATTCTCTACCACCTCGTACGTCGCCCCATACATATGTCTGTTTTAGAAATTATATCACAGTAAACTTTGCCGGTTATCCCTTCTTGAAATTCCCCGAATTTAGAAATTGTATAAATGGACTAAAATTGCTTTTCAATCACATATTTCATTGCGCAAGGCACCATTTGTGTATACGACTTGAAATCTGCTTGGAACTCATTCTCGACCTTGTTTCGCAAAGGTTATTTATATTGATCAACAAACTACTTCAATAACGTCTTCGAATGCACATATCTGTTGAAAAACACATTCATACTTTCACTGCATTGTGTCGTCGACATACCAACCCAAAAACTGTTATTCAAATAGCATGGGACCCAATGTCCTCTATTCTTATACAAGCCCGACAACCATTCATTGTCATGTAGATTATAGGTATCAGTCATCATTGTCCATCCTTGCTCAAATTCTTTGGTAGACTGGGAGTCATACACTAATCTGTGGATAGAGGAAAAAAAAATATAGCCCTTTTTGGCATGGTATCCAAATTTTTTTGGCAGCTTCTTCAATATGTGTCATAGACACCATTTATGCTTCGTATTCGAAAACACAATCTGAATTGCATTCTAAATTGCCCTATCTTGATCGATTATAATTCCATTTAGAGTTTGACCGTGCATGCACTGTAGCCATGTCTTGAATAACCATACAAAGGTTTCTGCATCCTCGTTCAATAGCAAACCACATCCAAACAACGTTGATTGTCCGTAATGATTGATTCCAACAAAAGGGGCAAAAGACATGTCGTACTTATTGGTGAGGTTAGTGGTATCGAATGTCACTACATCCTCAAACTCCTTATATGTTTGCTGGCACCTATTATCTGCCCAAAAAATGTTCTTCAACCGTAATTCTTCGTCCAAATCCATACAAAAGAAAAACCCCGAGCACTTTGTTTGTGTTTGTATAAAGTATGCTTGTATTGCTACGGTATCCTCTTCGCCAAGCCGTAACCGTCTCACATTTTCAACATAGTTTCGATAATCATTTTCCACGCAAGTAATGTTCTCATATCCCTCGCTTCAACAACTGCGGAGTTGTAACTTTTATGCAACGGAATTCCCGGCACATCATTGACTTCAAGCTTCCGTTTCAATTGTGCACTCAACTCATGGTTGCATTGATACAACCTTGACTTCAATATGATCATGCTCATGGTTGCATCGATACAACCTTGACTTCAATATGATCATGCTCGAGATGGACTGTGCAAATTCTCCATGATCCATAAATGTCTAAAGCTGCAGTAATTTTTGCTCTACAACCTATTTGAATTGTTGGTTGCGGCTTCAAACAAGAACTTGTATTGTAACTTTTTTTGCCCTCACAACTACATATCAATGTTATGTAATTCACTACTCCATCATCTCCCTTTTTCGAGTTCCTTTTCCTCACCGGAAAGCCAAGATCATACTTATATCTTTTGTAAAAGTCAAACAATTCTTTTTCGTCCTTGAACTTCATTCCCGGCTGTAGCTCAATTGCACCATCTCACCGTTTTACATCATCTACCAATGTTGTCACATTATCAATAACAGCCTCATTAGTTGATTCTGCTATGACGTCATCCTCCAACACAATCACTATTTCTTTTCATGCGACAACATGAAGGGGCACATTCAGGTAAACATCAACCTATCACTCTCTTAGCCTATTTCAATGAGTAATTTCATATTCATGCAGTTCATAATCTCAGATTACCACATCATTAATTTCAGATTTATGGAAGTCTAATTTGATATTCATGGACTACTACTCAATTGGGCAACATTTAGGAAAACATCAACATGTAACACCCTTAGCCTTTTTCAATGAATAATTTTGTATTCATGTATTATATAATCTATTTGGTCCGCAACTTACAAGGTTAATGAAAAATCAAACATGGAAGAATATAAATGTCTTACTACTTCGCTAGTCTAGTAATACCCACACGATTTAAGTCTCCCAAGTTTGCACATTTTTGTTATGAAAAAATATACCTCGGTCTAGTTCAAACTAATCCATTGTAAACATTCTCGATCTTAGGCATCAAAATGAATAAACACAACTTACAAGCATGACGACAATTACCTTTCTCAGTCATCCCCTCGAGATGTTTGATATTGTGCTTGTAGCTGCTGGTTGGTGGGGAAAAAAAGCAATTTTGGTAGCGGCTGGTTGCTGGGGAAAAAAACGTAGTTCTGTAGCGGCTAGTTGGTGGGGGGGAAAATGCGGCACTGCAGCGACAAATTGGTGGGGAAAATCCAGTGATTTTGTGTCGCCAATTTACTAACTATCCGAAAATTTTTGGTTCGGTTCGATTCTCTTCAGAAACGAACCGAACCGGATCATGTCCAGCCCTATTTGACATATTCTAAAAATTGATCAAAAATGACTTTTTTTTAGTTTAGTTTAAAAAATGAAAAATTTTGATCCAAAACTTTTGCTAGAAAATGAATGAGGAAAAAAACTAATTTTATACCTTATTTAACGCTAGCTTTGTTGCAATTTCAGTATTACAACCAGTGGCGGATCCAGCTAGTGGCAAGCTAGAACGGCTGCTCTAGCTGGATCCGTCGGGACGTTTTACAGAGACGGCCTGAGATTTTGAGACTAGAGAGACGTCGAGTGATAATTGCGCTTTTGCACTCTTATTAGACACTTTTTGGGATTTAATTATTGATAAATTTGAGTATATTTCTACCCATAATTGTGTACTTTTTGTATTTATAGGCCAAAACTCTGAATTGGAATTAAACGGAGCGAAAACGAGGAAAATGGACTTAAATTGTACACTTTTGTGAAGTTGGGGACTAACTTGCACAACCCTGAAAGATGAAGGACTTGAAGTGCAATTTTGGAAGGGCCTAATTGTAATGAAGATCAAAATATGAGGACCAAATTGCACAAGTTCAAAAATGAGGGACCTGGCGTGCAAATATTCAAGGACCTTAGCTGCAAACTGTGGAAGAACCATGCGACCGCATGGATCAAAGCATTGCGACCGCATGTATAAAGTCGAGACGTCAAGTTTATTAAATTTCTCTTCTATGCGACCGCATATGATTGAACTATGCGGCCGCATAGAGTTAAAAAATTTAATGACGGTCTATTTTCTTTGCACAATTTTTTGGTCAAACTTTGCTATTATTTTTGGGTTGTTTATTAGTTGATATTTGGGAATATTTATTTTGTGTCTAAATAATATCTCAAAATATCTATTTTATATTATAAACAATCTAAAATATCTAAAATATCTTATTATATTATATTAAATATCCTAATATATACCTATAAATACATGAGAAACCAACAAAAAATTAGCTCTCAATTTTCTCTCTCTCCAAAAACGTTTTCTCACTTTCTTTTCTTTTCTTTTTGTTTTTGTTTTTGTTTTTGTTTTTCTTTTCTTTTCTTGCTTTCTTTTTTATTTTGTAGTTGTTTCTTTGATTGTCTTGGCTCATGTTTAGAAAAAATCAAATGGAGCAAGGAGATAACAAGAAGAAAACTTGGTGAAAGTGGAGAAGACAAAGCCAAACTACAAGGGTTTTATCTTTATCTTTGTTTATTTTCATTATTTACCAAGTTTGATATGTATTGTATTAAGAATCTCTTTGTTATCACTTTTATAAAATGAGTTAAATATATTGGTGTTGGAGTTTATGTTGAATCTTAATTTTAATTTCATTAATATTGATATATGTTATTAGAAATGCATTTGTTATCAAAATAATGGTGTATTGATTATTAGTTTAAAATTACTTCATTTATCTGATCAATAGATGTTGTAGTTAGGTATTTTGTGTAATTATTGAAAAATAGTTGCACTTACTAGACCGAAATAATTAATACCGTAGGTTTGTATGGTTCCGACTATACGCGTTTAGATGATCTAGAAATAGACATCTACCTTATGTGACCCGTTGAGTATTTTCACAGCAATTTAATGCAATTGGTTAATTTTGTATCGACATAGAAATATGTGGTATAATTTAATTAATTAGGGTTAATATCGCTCAAAAGAGGATATTAATTTAAAATTGGAGAATCAGGTCTAACTATATATTTTGGTAATTTGCATGTACGTTATTGAATTGATGTTAATGAATGAAATAAATGTTAAGTGAAATCATAAATTCCAACCACTTTTCAAATCAAAGATGCAACTACGTCTTTTTAGCTTGTTAGTTTAGTTTTATAGTTATTAGTTTATAATTTAATTTCAATATTAATTTTGTGTGTGTGTCAGTCGTTGTTAGAAAACTAAAATCGATTAGAGTACGTAACTTCAAAGTAACATTCCTCGTGGGATCGATATTCGGACTTAAAAGGTCCACTATATTACTTGTTCACGATCCGTGCGCTTACGGCATACAATTTAAATCCCAACACTGAGGGAGGGAAGAAAGAAGAAGAGAGGATCATGGGTTGCCTCTGACTTGGGCTAAGTTGGGCGGGCCTTTTTAAAAAAAAATAAACAGGCATTGGCCCAATATATAGGAGAAATAGTCCCTGTGAGCAGCCTCTTTCCCATATCAATTTCATTTCCCCAATGCCCCAACCCAAATCAACAGACAACAATCCCAACTTGAACTTACCAGCAGCAGAGAGCGATTGAGCAAACCCTTCATTCCATTCCATTTGTTAATTGAATTTTTACTGATGCTGACGGTTGGGGTGCTGGGGGAGCTATCTTTGGAAATGGATGGTGAAGAAGACTTGGACTTCTTCTTGTCGGATCGGATCGGTGAATTGGATTTACACCCGAAAGTTCGGGGACTATTCGAGAATCTATCCAGGCTGGAAGCATCTGACTTTTTAGAAGAGGAAAATCTCTCCTTAAACACCATTTTTATTGATCTTTATCCTTTCCCCTTTCCTTTTCTGGGATCCATGGTATTACAAACCAAACATCAAATTCCAAACTGTTGCCATTGAATTCGTACTAGCAACAGTAGCAGTAATAGATGATTTCGATGGAAATCAAGAGTATTTCTTTTTTATTGTTTTTAGTGTGTTTCTGCGTGTTTTTTTATAAGAAAAATATGCGTAGGTTGCGGTTTAGTTGAAAGGTTTTGGACTTTGGACAGAAAATGAATTTAGAGAGAGAGAGAGAATGGGTTGATTTTAAGCAACCAAGAAAAGTTTGAAATGGTGGTAAGAAAGAGATGATATATATACACACATATGGCTTCGTTTGGATAGGCTTCAAAAATGCATATTCAATTTGACTTTAAAAAAAAGTACTTATTAGTAAGCTTTGTTTATACGTAAATAAGTAAAAGTAATTTTAGTTATTCTCATAGATAAAATAATTGATGTCGGTCAATTTTGTCTATCATGATATTGGGAACTCGATAAGTTGTATCATGCACGGTGTAAGAGAAAATATATATGTTTTTGGAGAAAAAAGTATACTAATAGATGGTGAAGAGTTGCTATATATCAAAAGTTTAGAATGCAAAAAATTATACGTATTGTTGTCCATCATCCTTTATATAGAGAGTTTATCAAAGTGATGTCGCAAATAATGGTTATAATCACGTGGGACAAGTTTCTTATGCTTGTGAGAATGGACGAAACTCTCTTCAATCTCAAATTTTAATAAACGATCGGTCGGACCGAACTGTTATTATCGTTGATTGTCGACAATTAACAATCAAAGCCAACTTCCGCTCTAGCTGAACATTCATGCTGTATTCGCCGCTGGTTACAACAATATTATTAAATATTATAAGCATAAAAAAACGATATTTCTTTTGTATCAGCCACACAAGGGTCGTACAAATTAAAAACTTAAGCCATAAAAGATGAAATGTTTCTAGGATATATTTCAATTTCAATTTCTATTTTTTTTTTTTTTTTTTTTTTTTGGCTAAATGGAGTGAATTTAAAAAAAAAAAAAAAAAAAAAACACAGTTTTAGAAGTAGATTACAAAGTCATTCATACACATAATTAACACAGATGATAACCATTTCAAAAGTAATTCTCAGTCCTTCCCTTGAAGCCAATTTGCCCAAAAGTAAGGGTAATGAACAGGCCCAAGTGCCAGCAGACCAACCACAACCTATTCAATAAGAATGCATATCCAAGTCATGAGGAAAATAAAATACAAAATTCCCATAAAATTTCATCAATAAATATGGCATGCATATGGACTAATCATTTCATCTAAAAAGTTAATGAAACTATAAACACTTATTTATAATGACCAAAATGTAGGGCTAACACCCGTAATTTTCCTGTCGAAAAGACATAAATATTTCTACATTTAAGGGTTCCATTTTATCATTTGTACATGGGATTTTACAGGTGCTGAGACGGCAGCACTTGTATAACTGTTTTTTTTTTATTTTTGGCCCAAAATCCAAAGAAAATTTGTTAAGTGAAATTTTGTACATTTCGGTATAAAATTTCCCTGTACACATAGCATTGTTTTTAAGGGTTATAGCATCTACTGCTCACCAGAATTGTGAAGTGAGGGCAGGAGGAGTGGGGAAGTGGGCGAGTTCAGCTCCAATGCTCTCGAAGAAAAGCCCCGTCAAACTTTTGCCATCGATAACTGGAATGCTGGATGGAGCAAGCCATCCGATCAATCCAAATCCGATCACGTTCAGGTCTCTTCGCAGCCAGTCTCTTTCAAAGCTTTACAATCAAGCAATTATACGTGTTCATTAGACAAGTCTAAAGTTATATATTATATCACGACTGAGTATTAATCAGTCATTTACCATGTGAACTTTCCTCCCGAAGCTTGTGCTAGCCTTAGAGGATTCCGGGCAGTTACCTGAGATTTTAGAAATCCTGAAAAATAGTATACAGATTATTAACAAAATAATGAGAATTCTACATGAGATGTTCATAGAAACAAGGACATATTGTGAGAAGAATATTTCTAAGGTCAGATTTGACTTCTTTAGATGATACAAGTGAACAGAACAGCAAGATTTCTCTCTTTTGTTTTTTTACCCTGCACTATACGAACATTCTTTCTGTGTTGAAGACAATAGTAACATGATATAGCCTTATCTAAAAGCTTAAATTTTATATCAACTTGTTCAACATGGTCTCAGGGCAAAGGTGTTGGGTTCAAGTCTCGCTACCACCAAGAAAAAGTATTTTGTTTTGGTTTCGACTTGTCATCACATATGAAATCGTGAAAAATAAAATAAAATTAACCACACTTTCATGTGACGTGTTCAACATTGAGCATATGAGGCCTAGTTCAAACGGATACAAGTCAGAGATTTTATGACTACAAGATCTTGAATCCAACTTTCGTGAAGTATTAGTTCTTTCTCCCATTTTAATGAAATAGTTAAGATTGAGATTTCAAGGATATAATAGATCTCAGGTTCAGAGATTTCTTCAAGTGTAAGCGAATCAAAAAATATACTTCAATCTAGCAGCAGTTCATCCAAAGTCACATCCATTGTGAGTCTGTGACACAACCAACCATACAATGGAAGTATCGAAAGAACAATTAATTTGAACAAAGAATTCCAAAAGAAAGAAAATTTATGCAACCGAAAGCACACCATTGTACCAACAAGTGAAACATAGTCAAAAGAAGATCAAACAAAATCTGGGCATAGAAAATACTTGAAAAACTACAACAAATTATTCAATAAAGACGATGAAGTAGTACCTGAAATGAGGTTCAGTTTCTTTGAAGGAGAGACCCTCGAAGGGGAAGAAAGAGAGGAAGTACCCAAGCCCACAACTGTTGATGAAATCGCCATGGTTGCAGCCATTTTTTTTGCTCGCGTGTGATTTTTTCCAAGGCTGTGGCTATGGCTGTGCGTGTCTTTTGTTGAGCAAAAATAGTGGTGGGGTTTGCGAATTTACATGGATATTTTTGTGATTTGTGGTTAGAGAAAGGATTGTGTAATTGGCAGATTACATGGATTGGTTGTGGAGCAATGCCATTTCGCCATGTGGATATCTCTATGGATAAAATGGCACTTATTCTTTGGATTCTTTGACTTGCCCGAACTTAATTATTTTAGGACAATATTACACTTACTCACATTTTTCTATAAATTTTCTTACTTACTACTCATAATAGGAGGGGGATATTATATTATCGAATTATTTTACTCACCCGAAACCCACATGTCATGTGAGTGTGAGTAACAGATTTTGTACATATAGATTAATCATTTGTTTGATTAGCATAGATATAGCCCCTACTTTAAAAAAAAAAAATTGATAAAAATTTAAATTTGTCATTCACCATTTTTTATTAAGTTTGAAACTATATTTCATTAATTAATTAATTTATTTATTTTTTTCTGATTTTTAGCTACATCAAACAAGGACATATTAGATCCAAAACCTATTTTATAAAAAATTACGTCCTCATTTTGAAATTGAAACATACGCGTCTTTGTAAATTCAGCCCTCCAAAGGCAAAAACATATGATTCAATTTGCACTGAAAAGAAACCCTAATATTTTGTGGCGATTTGGGCTCGATGTTCATATCCAACCACACTTCTGCAACTTTGTTTAATTTTTATTAATGTTATGACCCTGGATTATCGGATGCATAGTTGAGAAGTTGGATAAAGAGTTCTTAAATCGAAATCGACCAAGAAGAAAAATGTTGATGAGCCTCCTTAAAATCAGAGAAAAAACTTTGATTATTTTCCCCAGAATTCCTCAAAATGACCCGAAATAACATCTGTCTACGAATTTGCGCTCCCATATACATTTGGGATTAGATGAGAACAAAGAAATTATGGAAAAGAAAGTGATTAAATAAGAGATTTGATTTTATTTGGAGGGTTGCTAATTGGATTGTTAAAAAATATTTTTAACACAATTGGCAATGAAATCCTGCTAAGTATGAATTTGACACCATTCTGACAAATGAATCTGTACATGTAACATATTTCAACTTTCAAACTATGCAATGATCGTATTACATCCCATATTACAAGTTATGTTTTTTTTTTTTTTTTTTTTTAATACAATGATTTTAACTTACATTCTATGTACTTATTTTCTCAAAATATGACTTGCACATTATACAGATACTTTTAGATCCAGTGTGCGAATCCTTATTAAGGCACATATAATTTTTTTCAAAACTAAACACCATACGAAAACCACCACGTCTTCTGCTCCATCTGTCACTATTCACGACCAAATACGATCGAAACGAAAGATAAAAATGAATCCAAATAAGTAATTTAAATCCATATTCTTTGGCCTTCTCATCAACTTCAAAGAATCCTCATGCATGCACTAGGTACCTAATTCTATAGGAAGCCAATTGCCCTCATATTTCAAATTCAATCCGTTGAATATTTGTTATTTCAAATCCAATTGTCTTGAATAGTTGAGGATGGCCAACAATTTAAATTAAATAATACACACGCGTACATACAGAGAAAGTCTCTCTCGACTTCTGACTTTAGTGTTCAAATGTTATAGTCGCCATTGATACAGCAAGAATTTGGATTATCGTCAATAAAGGAAACAAAATCCTCCTTATAAATTGGCCACACTCACAATCTTTGATTTGTAAAACAACATTGAAACTTTAGCACGCACTCGCAAGTCGATTTGCAGCTTCAATTTTTCAAATATTTTCTAAATAATGGAACTAAAATCTCTGTCAATTTTTTTGTTTGTTGCTATAATGGCAACCTCAATTGCAGAAGCTCAAAATTCACTTGGCATAGTACATGTCAATGGAACCCTATATTGCACCATCAATGGTGGTGCCAATGGCCCTGCAACCCCACCTTTTTCCAGTAAGTTGCATTAAGTTTTCAATATGAAATCTCTGTTCAAAACATGTCTATTGTGTTAAGTTTAATTATTGTCGGTGTACGACTATGTGCATCAAGCACGTGAATTGAGACTCCACGTAAGATCGATGTGAAGGTTGGAAGGGGGGGCATGGAGCCCCCTCTCATTGTGGATCAAAATTAGCTTAGGAATTCATGTCCTTATAAATTTCGAATTTGTTCTAATTTATCTTATAAATATATAGCTCTCAATCCTTAGATATTATCATCATAAAAATGAGAGACAAGTTAGAGAAGATAGATTGTGATTTCTCTTGTAGATTTTTTTCTTCATAGTGAATTATTACAGCAGCAGAAGATGACGTAGTTTCACATTGAGATGAATATTTATAAATATTGATGTTCTTGAGTGTCTCTTTCTCTTTTTGCAAATTGATTGCTTTCAATGAAATAATATTAGGGTCTTTAATTCTCAACATATTGTGTAGTCTTGTATAGTAGGGATAGATGGACAAATATTATATGATACTAAGATCAGTTGGGTGAATTTTGCACAGATGCTACCGTGCAGCTTGAATGTGAGCCTGCGAACCTTGTGTTTTCAACGAACGTAACAACAAATGCAGCTGGAAGGTACGACGTCATAGTGATACCTAGCCAAAATACAACACTGAATGCAATATTGTCTTCTTGCAAACTAGCGGTCGACACATCTCTATCCAACTGCAATGCAAGCCTGCCGTCAGTTGGACGCCTTGTTTCGACATTACAGTTCGTGAAAACAGTTCCTGCTGGCTTTTTACGGGTCACTTATCTAATTGCTACAAATTTTCAGCTCGACTAATTGATTAAGGCATTCAATATATCCCTGCTATTGTATGAATAAATTCTGAGATTGTTAAACAACTCTTGTAACTCCATAGTTGGAATAATGTTGCTAGAAATTAATATAAATAAAAGATTCTCTTGCTACAGCTTTATATTTGTTTTCCAAAGAAGTGGCCATGGATATACAAGGCATGCACAGTAATCATTACATCTGTGTTTAACGCCCAAATTAGTAGACAGAAATCGTTCGTTTATGGGGTTTTTACATGACACTGTGATGTTTAAGTCAGCTTCTGTAACGCCCCAATTTCACTAATAACTCGAGGCGCTACTTAAGTCAAAGTAACCTGTAAATAAACATTTTCAAAAGTCGCCACAAAGCGAAGGCATGCATATACTTTTAAAACCCATAGCAATTTAGCACAAAACGCGAAAACATCATTTTAACGATTTTCTCAAAACCATAAGTTAATGCCAAAAATAATAAACAATTACCAACATTTCAAAGATACTAAAATTCGGTATTTAAAATGTCAAATGGAAACCAACTATTTAAAATTCTTGTTCAAAATTAATAATTCAAAGTTCCACTATTAAATCAAATTGCCACGCTCGTTGCCTTGCCCTGCCAAGCTCCTTAACCTGAAATGTTGGAAAAATAGTAGGGTGAGCATAACGAATTATACTCAGTGAAGATACAGCAATCAGTCCAAATTAAGTCAGAATATGCAATCAAGTGGTGAACATAATATCCATACCACATACTATAGAATATGTACTGTCGGCATTCCCAAGAACTCAATTTCGATCCCAGACCTATTTATGGTCCCTGACAACATGATATAAGCTTAGCAAATTTTTGCACTGTCGGCATTCCCAAGGACCCAATTTCGATCCTAGACCTATTTACGATCCCTGGCAACCTTTTCATAGGTATACACATTATATCACAATCAAAATCACACATCAAGAATTAACATGGACAAATAACCACAATTGCTTAAATGTAAACTCCACCTCGAAGTCTTGAAAATTTTTCTTGAAAATTGAACAATTGTAATATTACCATGCTTCACACTTTGCCCGCGACCTCGTCTAGCAAGAACAAAATTAATATAATTTAAGATGCTAAATTTAATTAAAACTTTAAAACTTTTTAGGGACTTAATTGAAAAGTGTTAAAACTGAAATTTAAAAGTTTAAAGGCTGAAAATAGACTTTTGGAATTTTATGGGCTAATTTAAAAGTTATTAAAACTTAAGGACTGAATTAAACAAATTTGTAAAATTTTGGAATTAAAATAATAACCTTTTAAAACTTTTGGGACTAAATGAAATAACTTTTAAAAAGTTAGGGATTAAAGGATAATTTCTCAAAACTTAAAATATATACAGGCAACATATCTATCTATGCCTCTCTCTCTCACTCTCACATGACGGGGACGGTGACCGGGAGGAGAAGGCGAGGCGAAGTGGGAAAAGGCGACGGTGACGGTGGAGATGGTGGCCAAAATCTGAGGCGCCGACGGGGAAGAGATGATTAGGGGTTTTTGGGTGGAAACCGAGGTCAAGATCGAGCCAACAATTCGGATTTTCTTGAATTTTTCGGCGGGAATCCGGCCAATAAGGGGTATAGGGTTGAGGTAAGTGTTTGGGCTTTATTATTCCTTGATTTTGTGGTTGGATTTTGGGCGAACTTTGGTGAAGTGGAGGTCGATTTTTGGGCAACAAGGGGCTGCCGTGTTTGGGTGGTTGCGATGCGGTATGAGGAGGTGGTGGTGGCTCGTTGGTGGTCCGGCTGTGGGATGGAGATGTAGTTTGCGGTGTGGTGGTGGTGTTCGGAAAACTGGAGTGTGAATGGCGTTGGTGGCTACAACCCATGCGTGGTTGCAGTCGAATCAACCGTGTGTGTGTGTGTGTGTGTGTGTGAAATTTACATTGGACTAAGGTAGGATTGATGGAGATGATGATCTTCTTACCTTGCTGAAATTACTATGGAGGTGCCTGCTGTGTGTGGATGAGGGGCGTGGAGGAGGAGACTGTCGTGGGAGTGGAAGGAAAGATGATGGTGAATGAACAGTAGGGCACGAAAAACGAGGCAGTAAATTGGGCCAAGAGTTTGTGCTGAAAGATAATTCTTTGGCTAACAGGATTTAATAAAATTGAATTAAAGATAAAATTTGGACTCAATGAAATTGGATTCTAAATTGAATATCGGACATAAAAATTGAATTTAAATTGATAAGAATTTGATACTTTTCAAAAAGGTTCGAGATTGAACTCGATAAGTGAATATTGAAACTTTAAGTTTAAAAATCGTTTAGAAATCTCAAATTAATTGTTTGCTAGACAATTCGACGGACACAAGATAAATTCTAAAATTCGACGGAATGTCGTAGCGATATAATTTAAGTTATGAGATTTGTATTTTAAAATTCGGGTCGCTACAGCTTCGATTGACAAGGAAATGCAAATTTGCAGCTTGGAAGAGCAGCGCTTGCATTTAAAGTCATTCAACTTGCTTAAGATTTAAGAATATTAGGTTCTACAAATTTGTCAAATCACAGAGATAGTTATATTATAATTTATTGCGACAGTAAATAATACGAGTCCTGCTTGTCGTATAAGGATGCCCTTCACAAGGGTCTTACAGGTCACACACAATATGTGATGGGTATTTTTTTGCTAATATTTTACTCACATGGGCCACCAATGTGAGTATTCTGAGATTGTATACTCCTATCCATGCTGTCAAGAGTTCTGTTATATCAACAGAAAATGGGTGTCATGCACCTTGACAGAACACACACAATACAGAGGGGCCCACCATTTTTTTGAAAAAAAATATGAACTCTATTACATCAACAAAAAATGGGTGACATGCACCCTGACAAAGCACACACAACACAGCGGTCCACTATTTTTTTGGAAAAAAATATTCACGTGGATCCCACAACTTTGTGAGAGTCTGTCAACCCCATGTCAATTTTTTTTTCTGACATTGAGGCTTTAATCAAAAAATATTCACGCGAGTCTCCCGACTTTGTGAGAGTCTGTCAACCTCTATGTCAATTGTTTTCTGGCATTGAGGCTTTAATCTGCTCTCAAAGGGGCATTGTCAGAATTATTGCTTTCATTTTGCATTTTATTTGGCAAGGGATAATCTTGTAGCTCATGCCCTGTATGTATTGTCGCTTGCTGAAGTTAGATGTTGGCATAGAGATTTTACACTTAAAAGTAGGTTCTGAGTAAAAATCGTTGAATGGAAAGTCAAATTGAAGCCAACTATTCGAGAAACGAAACTATCTTGAACCAAGTTGTACCGCTTTAAGATTTAGATAATTTGCTTCCGTTTGTGCGCTTCATTTTTCATTAAAAAGGTGGGCCGGGTGAAGGGGGGGAGGGACTAGTAGTAATTTTTTTTTTTTTTTTTTTTTTTTTTTTTTGGAGAATATGCGGCTAAAAAGTAGGTAAAGTTTTAGGTTTATGTATAAAATTATTTTATTGAGAGAATATATCGTTAAAAAGTAGGTAAAGTTTTCGATTAAATTTTTATTTTTATTTTTTCTTTTTTTACCTCTAATCGTTTAAACCCTATGAAATGAAAATATGTCAAAAAATATCCAACTCAAACCGCTTGCGCCCTAGCTTATAGCAGGGGTACTTTTAAGTTTGACCCAGTCAAACCATTCAAATTCCACTTTGACTTAAAAAACATGAAATTTTCCACAATGACCTCCAAATCGTAAAAAGACAAAAAGGACCTTAAGTATATAAAACAATTACTAAATATTAATTTGTTTAAAGACAATAATACCCTTTATTTCACAAATAAAAATCAATCACTACGTAAATTTTCAAACTTGTTCTTTTTGCTTATCTGTCCATTCCAACACAGATAAAAAATTCTCTCAACTTTCATCAGCCTCAATAATAAAATCTGGGAAATCGATGAATGCTGAAGGCCGAAATTTTTTTATATCAATCACTATAATTTCAGTAAGTACATTTTACGCATATTTAATTTCGTTTTCATCAAATCAGTATACGTTTCTATCGATAAAATTTATTATGATGTATAATGTGTTTGTAGATTAAATTATTAATAGATCTATAAATTTTTTAAGCATGAAAAAGAAAAAAATTCATCTGTATCTTTCAGAAATTAGTATATGTTTCTAAAAAAAATCATCTGAGGAAATGAATCTGATAGAAATTGGGATAGACGAGATAGAAAGCCGGCTGTCCAATCCAGCTGTTTGTGAAAACAGCCAGCTGTTCAAGCCGGCTGTTCAAACAGCTGGCTTGGACAGCCGGCTGTATTGTGAACAGTCGACTGTTCACACAAACAGCCGGCTTGAACAGTCGACTGTTCACAAATTTTTTTTTTTTTTGTAATTCCATTTTTTTCTCCCTATGACTAAATGTAAATTCTATTTCGTCATACAGATATGAATGTAGTCCCGGTCTGTTACTTTGGTGATTTCGAACGAGATGAAAGAAATCGATGGATATGGAAATATACGAGCGAAATACGTACTATCGCGATTGCCTTATCGTCAAGTACATCATATGAAGAATTGTATAGTGATTTACAGAACAAACTGAATGTTGATACCTCTCAGTACGATATGGAATTGAAATTTATATTCATCCAGCACGAAGCAATTGTCATGGCACCTATAAGGATTTATTCTGATGGTGAAGTAAATTATTTATTCCTTCTGAACCAAAAGGAGACGACTCCGCTTTGCGTGACTTTAGTGATGAAGGATGTCGTCAAAGGTAATTTGAATGGAGGGGATCACAATGGTAATGATTTTTGGGCTACTGTAGAGATAGCTCGTGATGATAATGTGGTTATTCCAGAGACAGATGCTCCTCAACGTGATATCGTTGTTATGCACAGAATTCCATCTGTAGTTGAGGACAACGAAAATCAAAATGAATTTACAAATGAGGATTTATTTACTTCTCGTCAGAGACATGACCAGGGTGGGACTTCATCGGTTGGAATGAGTGGACCGTCCTCTAACTCTTCGCGCGTGGTACCCGATGAAGATGATTTGGCTGTCGGACAACTGTTTCAAACAAAGAAAGATTTGCAGGAATCTCTACACCTACTTGCAATAAAATACAATTTTGAGTTCAAAGTGAAAAAATCATCGCAGTCGTTGTTGTCGATCGCATGCGTCCATGACAATTGCAATTGGCGTTTGCGAGTGGCAAAGATGGACACGAACGCGTGCTTTGTAGTTCACAAGTATACACGGGAACATACTTGTGAAGTGGGAATTGGTCGAAGTGATCACAGACAAGCCCGTGCTTGGTTGATTGGTCGACAGATAATGCACAGGTATGAGGACCCACGGACAATCTACAGGCCTTCGGACATCATTAACGACTACCGTCGAAATCATGGAGTGATCTTGAGCTACCAGAAGGCCTGGAAGGCCAAAGAATGCGCATTTCAGGATTTAATGGGATCAGCAGAGGAGAGCTATGCTAAATTGGGCAGGTACTGCCACAACATGGAGAAAACTAATCCTGGATCGGCATATTCTATCGAGACGGAGGGCAATAATTCCTTCAAATTTTTCTTCATGGCTCTTGGACAGTCTATTCGGGGATTTCGAAATGCCATGCGACCCATAATTCTAGTCGATGGTACAACTCTGAAATCTAAATACGAAGGCAAGTTGATTATTGCTACATGCCAGGATGCCAATATCCAAATTTATCCTCTTGCATTCGGCATAGTCGATAGTGAGAATGATCGGTCTATGCGTTGGTTCTTCACAAAGCTGAGGGAAGTAATCGGGGAAGTCGAGGACCTTGCATTTGTAACTGATCGGGGACAGTCTTTGATAAATTGTATCGCTGAAGTTTTTCCCGAGGCACATCATGGTTATTGCATGTACCATATACAAGGCAACCTGAAGACTAAGTTTCGGGGCAAAGGCATCGGGAAATTATTTAGAGGAGCGGCCGAAGCATACAGTGTTGAAGAGTGTAACAGGTTCATGGAAGAAATAGGAAGCAAATCATTCCCGGCTTGGGAGTATCTGACAAAAATGGGGATCGAACATTGGGCTCGCTCATACTTTCCAGGCCGTCGGTACAACATGATGACGTCGAACAATGCGGAGTCTCTAAATTCGTTATTCAAGAAGGATCGAGAGTTACCCATCCTCGCAATGATTGAGAACATTCGTAACAAGCTGCAGCAGTGGTTTCACGATCGGCGTGCGGAATCACGTAATTGTTCGACCATGCTAGAGCCAGCTCAAGAGGAGAAACTCTGTAAAGCTGCAGCTGTTGCGAGAAAATTTAATGTGGAACCACTAGATGAGTCACGGTTCTTTGTTAAATGTACACGTACTACAGCATACATGGTTGACTTGAGTGATAACACATGCACTTGTAATCTATTTCAGTTGGAGAGTTTTCCATGTCAGCACGCAGTCGCAGTGGCTATATATCGAGGCTTTGCAGCGAGAACATTATGCTCTCGTTATTACACCGCTGATTCTTGGAGAGCAGCGTATGCAGAGACTATATTTCCTCTACCTAATGAAGCTGAGTGAGAAGTTCCCGACAACATTAGCCACCTTAATACTGTTTCACCACCAGAAGTTCAACCGTGCGGTCCAGGACGTCCACGTACGTCTAGAATACCATCTACCGGAGAGTTTCATCAACCGCGTAGGTGTGGCGGTGCAAAGCCGTAGGCCATACTCGTCAAAATTGTAACAGTCATGTTCCCCTAAATGACATGTAAGCTGATGTACGAAATGAATAATATTTTTTTTCATTTATGTTATTAAAAATCCAATATTTAATTATAGTTTAATTTATATTTAATTATTTATAAGGTGTAATTGTTAATATATTTATATAACTAAATAAATTTTTATTTATAAGGTGTAATTGTCAATTTTTTTATACCAAGTTAAAATTTAAATTACAATAGAAAACAAATTTAATTATTTAAAGAATTTCAAATTACATTAGTAACATAAATCTGTTTAAAAATTACACATGATTACAATGTACATAAATAACAAAATTTTTAATTAAACAATATCTACAAAATTACAAAAAATTAAAAAATAAACAAATTTACGGGTCGCAGTTAAATTCCCATAAATCGGCTGCTAACTTATTGCGCCAGTTCTGAATCCATGACTGGTTGATAGAATCAACCTTTTGAGCTACACTCAAAAACTCTATATATTTTATAACGTATATGCCGCAATCACCGCTACAGTTAAACAATAACTGGTTAGTAATAATAAATAAATATAAGAAGAAAGTCTAAAATTTTAAAAAAATAACAAATACTTACGATATGGTCTGTCTCGCCGTAGTCGTGTCCCGCGCGATGGCTAGTCTGTCTTCCACGCAGATATCCGCTAGTCTAGCCATCCGAGGAACGATCACAGCCACCGGCTCGCAGATCTGCTCGAGCTGCATCTGTGTCAAGCACGAGTGATCGGGGTCATACACATACACCTTCGACTCGGTCAAGACGATCTCCAGTGCAATGTAGTGATGGTTCGCACAGACTGAAAGGTACATATGTGTACAACCAGTCCATGGTCTCCCCTCGACCTTCGGTGACAACCCGAAAATCCAATCGGCCAAATAATCCGGCACTACGTAGTCGCCACTCTGATGCCTGAACGACTCGTACTCAATGCCTATGGCCTGAAAGAACTCCATATTCATAATGAGTCGGCCTGGGATGCAAAAGGACTTCGGGAGTCTCACAGCTCGGTCACGCAGCAGATCCATAATAATGTCGATGTGCTGCATTCAAATGTACATACATCAGTTCATCAGTTTATCAATTAATTGTAAAATTATATACATATAATAAATAAATTCACTTACATCGTCAGCGAGCCAAGTACCAGACTGGGTGACGTCATGGAACCAGCTGTAGACGTTCTGGATCGCCTTTCCCGCAATCGTGCGGGGAACCCTGAATGTATACAACAAAAAACATAATTAAACAATATGTAACGAGTAATTATTTCGCAATTCACTAACCAATTAAATACAATACTTACCCGGGCCTCCACCGTCTCCATTCCGTCTGGAACGCCTTCCATTTGGCGCTATCCACCTCCCTAAACATGTTCGGGACGTGAAGGGAGAAACAATGTACTGTGACGGCATCCTAGGCCTCTTGCCAACCGCCTGCTCAACCACGTCAACAGCACGCTTCTTACCCCCAGTCACGACCGGCGTCCTCTCCCCCCCCTCAACTACCTCTTCCACCACCTCCTCTGTCCTCCCATCCTCAGCCGTCGGGGCTACCTCCTCCCTCCACCCCTCCTCCACCACCTCCTCCGTCGTCGGGGGTGCCTCATCCCTCTCCCCCTCCTCCACCACCTCCTCCGTCCTCCCCTCCTCCCCCGTCGGGGCTGCCTCCTCCAAGAACAACCAATCCGCGAGGTCCGCATCTCCCCAGTACTGTGGGTGACCTCCCTCTCCGTCCCCTCCTCCGTCCCCCTCTCGGCCAGCCTCTCTGACTCCACCAGTACTAACAGCCGACCGAAGCGACGCGACCTCCTCCTGAAGATCTACAACGTGGCCACGCAGCAGATACACATCGTGTGACAGAGAGTCGACTCTGTTAGTCAGATCACGACCCTGATCCATCAAATCTCGGCGCAAATCTACAATCTGGCCGGTCAACTGTCGTCGTAGCTCGCCGACCTCCCCTGTGATAAGTACAGTCAATCGGGAAAATAAATCATCGCTCTGGCTCTGGCCGGGTGTAGGAGATCCAAGGTGGAACTGTCGGGCCGGAGGGGACGACCATGCTGGGGGTGGAGGGGGCGACCATGCCATGGGCGTCGGGGATGCCCTCCGCGAAGGTGACACAATGGGCGGAGGGGGCGACCTGGGTGCCGGGGACGCCCTCCGCGAAGGGGACATCATGGGCGGAGGGGGCGACCTGGCCGGAGGGGACGCCAATGGCGGAGGTGATCGTCGATCAACTGGATCGCGCTCCTACAAAAATGTTAACATACACAATTATTATCTACAATCTTATAGAAAATGTTTATACATAATTTATCGGTCAAATCACATACCCTATCTCGGTCCGTCCCCCTCTCGGTCGCCTGGTCGCCTGGACCCTCCTCCATCGACGCCGTCAACTCTGTTATTACTTCCAGCTGACATATATCCGTTTGAATTATTACAACATACTGCATCGATATTTCAAATTGCATAAAATGTAAATGAAAAGCATACAATACTCACAGTGGGATCGTCGAGGAGAGCCGATAACTGTCTCCCAGATGAACAGCCATCCTGTCGGGATGATCGCCAATGGTGCATCCGGGGACAACGTGTCTCACGCCGCTTTGCATAGCGGCTACCCAGCAGGGGGACGGTCTCGTATGCCCAGATCTGCAACATATACAAATATGTTATATACAACATAATTTTTTTTTTCCATAACGCTTAGTATGTTAAATATGTACCTGCACTGCTAGGGGCAATCCATAGACATCGTACTTACGCACTGCCCCCTTGGGCTTCGAGTGCGATCGGGTGAAGACGTGGACGGTGTCATCGTAACACCTCCGACCCCAAGGATAGCTGTTGAAGCCATCCAGGTCATCCACGATCTCTAAGTGGAGGAGATCGATCGCAGTCTTCTTATGGTGACACCGCAGAACGTTCTCCAGAATGTAGACCAACCCTAGCTTCAATCGATCTAGCATGTGGTCACATCTCCTGATCGCGTCGATCAACTGTGGCTGAAGCACCGTCCCTTGTCCCGGAAAGTAGGCATCCAGTAACCTGTTGCTTCGTCGAGCAACCTCATCCCCGGTCAACTGTAGCCCAGTCATCAGTGTAAACTCGGCAGGACCGAAACTGGCGACCTTGCCCCCGAGGTCGAAGTGGAGGGCATCCCCATCGACAGGACTCAGCAATCTACATAATAATGCGTCGATCATCTGGCCCGAAAATTGTATCTCTCGCAACTCACGTAAGGGCCAGATGAAAGACTGTCGCAGCATCTGTATGTGCTGATCATCCAACAGCCCCTCCATTATCAAAAATGCGTCAAAGCTACTATTCCAAGTAGCTTTACCCGCCATCCGCCTCAACTCGTCATCCAGATGATATTCCATCCTACAAAAATTCAAAATGAGCAATGTTACAACACTGTACAATATATAATATAATAACGTATAATAACATCACATGAAGCAATCTGAAAAATAACTACTACCAACAAAGACATAGAACATGTTTAATAATTAATTACAATTCTTTGTACTTGCAGATTTTCAACATCAAAAATACAGTAAAAAAAAATTACAATTTAAATAAACAATTTTTATTTAATTACCAAAATAAATTTTTGGGAAAAACTTATTTTAAATGAATAAATACATTTTTACATTTAAAAACTTTATTTTTATATTTAATTACAAATATTATTTAATATTTTATTTGTAATTTTTTTAAAAAAAATAAACTTATAAGAAAATTACAAACAAATTATAAATAATTACTAATTTATTAATTGTTAATTATCAATTTAGTACTACATAATTAAAAATTTTAAAGAATAAGTAAATATTATAATTAAATAAATAAAATATTTTTTTTTGAATTAATAAATTAATTAATTAACCAGTATAAATATTATTTAATTACAAATTTTTACATGTAAAAATAATATTTTTTATATTTAATTACATATATTATTTAATATATTATTTTTAATTTTTTTAAAAAAATAAACTTATAACGAATTTACAAACAAATTATAAATAATTACTAATTCATTATTTATTAATTATCAATTTAGTACTACATAATTAAAATTAAAAAAGAATAAGTAAATATTATAATTAAATAAAGAAAATATTTTTGTTATTGAATTAATAAATTAATTAATTAACCAGTATAAATATTATTTAATTAATATTTATTTACAAATTTTTAAATGTAAAAACAATATTTGTTATATTTAATTACATATATTATTTAATATATTATTTTTAATTTTTTTAAAAAAAATAAATTTATAACGCATTTACAAACAAATTATAAATAATTACTAATTCATTATTTGTTAATTATCAATTTAGTACTACATAATTAAAAATTTTAAAGAATAAGTAAATATTATAATTAAATAAATAAAATATTTTTTTTTGAATTAATAAATTAATTAATTAACCAGTATAAATATTATTTAATTACAAATTTTTAAATGTGAAATAATATTTTTAATATTTAATTACATATATTATTTAATATTTTATTTTTAATTTTTTTAAAAAAATAAACTTATAACGAATTTACAAACAAATTATAAGTAATTACTAATTCATTATTTGTTAATAATCAATTTAGTACTACATAATTAAAATTAAATAAAGAATAAGTAAATATTATAATTAAATAAAGAAAATATTTTTTTTATTAAATTAATAAATTAATTAATTAACCAGTATAAATATTATTTAATTAATATTTATTTACAAATTTTTAAATGTAAAAACAATATTTGTTATATTTAATTTCATATATTTTTTAATATATTTTTTTTAATTTTTTTAAAAAAAATAAATTTATAACGCATTTACAAACAAATTATAAATAATTACTAATTCATTATTTGTTAATTATCAATTTAGTACTACATAATTAAAAATTTTAAAGAATAAGTAAATATTATAATTAAATAAATAAAATTTTTTTTTTTGAATTAATAAATTAATTAATTAACCAGTATAAATATTATTTAATTACAAATTTTTAAATGTAAAAAAATAATATTTTTTATATTTAATTACATATATTATTTAATATTTTATTTTTAATTTTTTTAAAAAAAATAAACTTATAACGCATTTACAAACAAATTATAAATAATTACTAATTTATTAATTGTTAATTATCAATTTGAATTAATAAATAAATTAATTAATCAGTATAAATATTATTTAATTAATATTTCATTACAAATTTTTAAATTTAAAAACAATATTTTTATATTTAATTACAAATATTATTAATTCTTTTATTTTTAACAATAACTAAATATTATAATTAATTAAATAAAATATTTCTTATTTAATTATAGTTAGTAAATTTTTAACATTAATAATTTCTTTTAAAATAAAATTTAATTTTGGTAAAATTATCAATTATGAAATTTTTAAAAATTGAAATTACAAATGTTTTTTTAATTAAACTTTTTTTTTTTTAAAACGGACCAAAACAGTCGGCCCAACTGTTTCAAACAGTTGGGCCGACTGTTATTTTTTTTTTAAAAAAAAAATAAGGCCGAAACAGTCGGCCCAACCCAAAACAGACGGCCCATTTCCAAAACAGACAGCCCAATTCGAATAAAACTAAACCAATCCGAAACAGCCGGGTCTTAGACCCGACTGTTTACCCGACTGTTTTCGGGTCAACCGGACCCGAAACAGTCGGGTTGACCGGACTGTCCCTTCTTCTCCACACGCTGGTTCGCCGGAAAAACTCCATTTCCGGCGATTTCAAGGCCAAAAAATGCCAAATCCACTTAATCTAATCCTATATACTCAATCATCTAACCAAATAATTAACAATAATCCACAAAAACGATGAAATATCATGCCATTTTCACGAAATCAAAAGGAAACTCAATATTGTTCCACTAACCTTGTTCGATTTCAGTAAATGGTTTAGAGTTTTGTTCTTTGACCAAAGTTTCACGATCTCACCGGCGTCGATCGGTCGATTGCAGTTGGTGCGGTCGATTTTATTTTTTTTTCGCTTTTTTCCTTTCTTTTTCACGTGTGGGGTAAAGGAAAGTGAAAGGGAGGGTATTTTTGAACTTTTAACATCAAACGAAATTTTTTTTTTTTAAATTACTTCCGGTCAAAGGTCATTGTGGAAATACCTACTTTTCTCTAGGTCATTTACACCAATTTCCTCGCTTAGTAGCATGACTTTAAACCGCTGCCCCACAACAGCACGATAATTAATGCGTTTGACTCCAATAAAATGAAGGGAAATTTTCATAAATGTCATCAAATTGATAAATCCACCAATAATTCAAATGTGCACTAAAATTGTTCAAAAATGTCAACTTTGTTTTGTGAAAGGTCCAAATTATCCTCACAAACACCTTTTAGGAGCATTTAATGCATGATTTGAATGTAATTAATTGATTGATTTGATGATTTAATTTCAATATTTCATACTTGTATATATGTATATTATATTCTCATTTAATGTATATTATATTAGATATATGTATATTATATTGTCTAATTTGAATTTTTTTAATACAAAAAAAAAAGATAAAAGAAGTTGAAATGTTAACTCTCCTAATTACTTATTTTAATTGTTTATTTATTATTTAATTCACTTGTTTATTTAAATATATCATTAATTGTTTTAATTGTTTACATAAATAATTTATTTACTGTTTAATTAATTATTATTTTTATTTATTTTAATTTTTTATTATTTACATATATGATTTACTTCACATTTAATTAGTTATTTATTTTATTTATTTCAATTACTTATTTTAATTGTTTATTCAATATTTAATTTAATTTCTTTAAATATTTCATTAATTATTTTAATTGTTTACGTATATTATTTCCTTAATATTTCATTACTTTATTTAATTATTTGTTTAAATTACTTATTTTAATTATTTATCTAATATTTAATTTCGTTTTATTTAAATATGTTATCAATTATTTTAATTGTTTATGTATACTTAATATTTAATTAGTTATTTCATTTATTTATTTTAATTATTTATTTCATATTTAATTTAATTGTTTATTTACTTTTTAAATAATTATTTAAATAAACAATTAAACAAATAATATACATAAACAATTAAATTATTATTTAACTGTAATGTTGATTGATTTTATGCACCCATGACCCATCTGGTTGACAAGTTAAATTTTATCTAATTTTATGCACTCATCTATCTAGAATTATTGAGGTGAACTATTAGGAACGATATTTAATCTGTTGGAAACGACATTTCATCTGTTGAGATTTACCCATCTGTCGAGAATTACTGTAGTGACGGACATTCCCTCACAATCGTACAACAGTTTTGTCTGACACGTACAACACTTTTGTACAATTTTCAAGCCCACGTCAGTCTCATTTAATGATATACCTATTGGGGAATTAATTTCTCTACAGGGGTAAAAATGTCAAAAAGTGACATTCTTGTACATGTTTAAAAGTTGTGACATTTTTGTAAATGCCACTAGCCAAAGTGCTATCCATTGTAATTTCCTCTAAAATGAATCATGTAACAACTTGGAATGCCTACTTATAGCAAATTTGGCTAATATACACTTGATTTGGACATGTTTTTGTTATGATTAGTTTTATTCACAGTTAGCGATTATAATAGTCATCATATGTGACATAATATTATTAAAAATAATTAAAATTATGCCACGTAAGATACAATATATATGTGACTACAGTAGTCATTGATTATGAATATCATTATTGTTATACAATAGTCAAAAGAATGTTTGCTATGATCTTCCAAGTACGAAAACACACGTAACACACATACAGATAGAGGATAGAGATAACGGGATGTCTCTCTTGACGTCTGACTTCAGTGTTCAAACGAAAGCCATAACATGGAGAATAATTCTAACATGTATACCATTGCAGACACTCTTGGTAAAGTTAGAATTTGAATATACAATCAAAATAGGGGGAAAAATCCTTATTAAGTTGGCTACATTCCTAATTGCAAAACCAGATTGAAATTTTTGCAGGCACTAATGGCCCTAAAAGTTTTGTTAATTATTCTATTTGTTACTATAATGGCAAGTTCATATGCAGAAGCCCAAAATCCACTTGGCGCAATACATGTCAATGGAACTCTATATTGCACCATCAATGGCAGTCCCAGTGGCCCTGCAACCCCAATTTTTCCTGGTAAGTTGCATCAAATTTCAATTTAAAAGAAATCCCCATTCAGCGTCTGTTTGGGAACGCTACTATTTTACCAAGAATTGATTTTTTTCCACTGTTGAAATGGGGTCCACCTATGCCAGACTGTAGACAACAACAAATTTTGACCATTCCAATATGATTTAATTGCCAATTGCCATTTCTATCCTTTATTTCTGTGAAAATATAAAATCATGGAAGAACAATCCTGTCATTTTACACGCCCACATTATTTGACAATTCAAATGATCTCTAAAATGAATCAATAACGACTGCGACATAAGGACCCACTGCATTTCCAACGGTTGAAATTTTACTTAAAATGTGGTGAGAATCCCACCCAAAGAGGCGTTCAATATATGGTATGATGCTAAGAGTCGTGTGTATTTTGTGTAGATGCTTCGGTGCAGCTAGAATGTCAGCCTGAAAACCTGGTGGTTACATCAAATGTAACAACAAATGCTGCTGGAATGTACTATGTAGTATCAATTCTTGGGCAGAATACAACACTGGATGCAATTTTTTCTTATTGCAAATTAGCTGTTAACACGCCTCTCTCCAATTGCAATACAAACCTGCCATCAGTTGGTCGTCTCATTTCGACATTACAGTTCGTTATAACAGTTCCTGTTGGATTTTAAGGGTCACTTATCTAATTGCTACAAATTCCAGCGTAACTGATTGATTAAGGCATTCAATGAACGGATCATGGATGTGTGTACTGGGATCGATACACCCTGCT
Organism: Osmanthus fragrans; assembly: GCA_019395295.1. NCBI lineage: Eukaryota > Viridiplantae > Streptophyta > Magnoliopsida > Lamiales > Oleaceae > Osmanthus > Osmanthus fragrans. The sequence goes on along the minus strand of CM033363.1, from coordinate 18,516,684 downwards.
ATTTTATGAATAAATTATGAGATTGCTAAAAATATTTGTAAGTTTACAGTTGGAAAAATGCGGCTAGAATAATAAAGAACAAAAGATTGTGTACAGTGGGTTGGTTCATTCCATCCTCCTATGATCCTATCTATGCAATTCAGTGTCGTCGTTTATGATCATGCCCCGGATGCAAAGCTTTTCATGTCCAGAGACTACCATGTCTTTCTTGATTGAACCAACCCATGATCTGGTCATTTCTGACAAGTCTTGTTTTTTGCAATAACGTCATTCTGGGACGAGTTGGAACAGGGTTGGGATACATTCATCGATTTCTTTTAATTGTTCCACTCTAATTCTGATGCATGCATTTGACACCCGGTTGAAAGTCAAGTTACATAAAGTTAAAAGTATTATTTGTCCAATTTGTTCCGAGTTAAGTTGATTTGGATTAAGCCAAACCAAATCAACTTTTCGTCTAATGAGTAGAAATAATTGATTTCAAATTATTTCACAGAATGATTAAAACTGAACAATTGAATTATATGAGATAATTAAATAAGCTTACAAGCTCGATTGATAATCAGAAGAGCTAGAACCTAATCTCCAGAGTCCTTGGCTCCACTCCATTAAATATCTATAATTCAAGGGTCGTTATATAGACACTATAGTTTTTTTTTTTTTTTTTTTTTGGTTGCACAATCTTGACGATCATGTAAGATGGTCATTAGTATGTAATAGATGGTGTTGAACAATGTTATGAACTTGAACGAAGTGATCTATAGTGAGACAAAATTAAAAATATAGTAATTCAACTGACATAAAATTAAAGCACGCCTACCAAATTGGCAAAAAATTAAAGTATAGTTATCCAATTGATACAAACTTGTGCATGACGACTCAATTTCCAGTAACCGCGATGAACCCGATAATTTATTCTTATCTTATTACAGGTCAAATGTCAAATGTCCTGATTTTGTCACACATTCTATTGTTATTAATTCATTTAAAACTTTTCTATTATCGTGCATGATATTAAACAGTTGCAGGCGGCAGCTCAACTATGAATGCATTTGACTCTGAAAATAGAAGCCTGTAACTGCTTTGATGGCCTACTAATGGATAATGTACTGTTGATGTGGACACGTTATGCAGTAGTCAAAGATTGCTGGCTACTATCTTTAATAATTTTATAAAACTTATATTTTATAAGAGTTATGATATATTGTTCGCATGGGTGATCGTAGAATTGACATCACACACACATGAGGAAAACATTTTTTATTTAGGCGGGATTTACGCGTTCCATGTGAGGACGGTGTCGATGAAGGTGTCATCGACTATGTTCGTTTAGCATTTTTCATCTTATAATAATATTATCTAACATAAGTGGTATTAGAACATTAGTCTAAATGATCACATTTAATAGGTTTAATTAATTAAATAAGTCATCTAACATTGCATTTAAATGAATCAAATATTTAATATCATGCACCATCTAAATTGATACTTAACACTAGTGATACTAAACACTCTAAACCTCACTCTATATACATTACACACAAACATATATACGCTATATAATTTTAATATATGTTCATATTTGATAAATTTAATTCAAATTCACAGTCAACAATTAATTTTAATTATATATTTAATGAGATCTACAACTTTTCAATTATACATTTCATTAATTTATATTAAAACCTACTAAAAAAATTGATTCAAATATCCAACAAAAAGGGTAAACATCAACTTGTCTCTTATGACTTCTGACTTCAAAATGCAGCTGGTAATGCAAGAATGAAGAATTTGACTTCAGCATTCAAATGCAGGCCATACATACCATTCTGGACACTTTTGTTAAACCAAGAAAACAAAATCCTCTTTATAAATTGCCCACACTCATAACCCTTAATTTGCAAACAACATTGCAATTTTAGATCTCTTCAATTTTCAATTATAGTCTAAAACCATGGCCCTAAAAACTCTGTTGATGTTTCTGTCTGTTGCTATAATGGCAACCTCGTTTTCAGAAGCCCAAAATTCACTAGGCATAGTACATGTCAATGGAACTCTATATTGCACCATCAATGGTGGTTCTAATGGCCCAGCAACCCCAGTTTTCACCAGTAAGTTGCATCATATTTCAATACAAAAGAAATCCCTTTTTACCATGTGTCTGCTTCTGTACGTGACTAATAAATAAATTTATAAATTTTAGACGAGACAATTTAACTATGTGATGCTAACTAGAGTGGAGTGTATTTTATGCAGGTGCTTCGGTGCAACTTGAATGCCAGCCTACAAATCTGGTGGTAACGTCAAGTGTGACAACAAATGCAGCTGGAAGGTACGATGTAACAGCGATACCTGGAAATGCAACATTAAATGCAATACTGTCTTCTTGCAATCTAGTTGTCAACACACCTCTTTCCAGCTGCAATGCAAATCTGCCGTCGGCTGGACGCCTCATTTCGCCATTACAGTTCGTGAAAACAGTTCCTGCTGGCTTTTTAAGGGTCACTTATCTAATTGCTACCGGTTTTCAGATCATCTAATTAATGCATCCAATGGCTGCCTCTATGAATAAATCATGAGATTGTTATACAACACTTTCTTACAAGTTTACAGTTTTTTTTCTTCATTTATGGAATAATGTTGCTCAAAATGAATCTAAAAGAGATAAAAGATTTGAGTTGAAAACAAATGTCACAACTACGTTGCCTTCCATCCCAGAAATCGATGAGTTATTGTTCGTACCTTGGATTTCAAATTCGAGATTGCAAAAGGAAAAACCTACTTAATGGATACAAATGTGGCGATCCATCAAATTTATGCTATGGGTATATTTGTACATGAAAAGGAGGAGGAGACTGCATGCCAGCCACTTCTGTCTAATTGAAAACCATGCTTTCTCTCCCTCAAAACAGTGTTCCGCTCGCTCAAGAATAATTTACATAATACATATACGAAATGAATTGGCTGAAAGAAGACATACGTCGTGCAAATTGATGTCCACCTACCCCACCAAGAAAACGAAAAGAAACAAAATGAAGGTAAAAGAAGCCATAATTATGTACAAATGGGGGGGGGGGGGGGGGGGGGGAAGGGAAAAAAAAAGGCTTTTTAATTTCATTAATTCCATTTTACATGATTTTAAACATTGAAATCCTCACTTGATAAACACAAGTTGTAAACGAAACATTAACAAATAACAAAATATATAGAAAGAGACACAATTGTGTTTCTTAATTATTAGTGCCTACGAAGAGCAACAGCAGAAAGCATGACGAGGAATATGAAGATGACTGCTGCAATGAACGAAGCCACCACTGCGCCGCTAACACGCTGGCAGAAGTCAGTGAACTGTTGACAAATTGCAAACCAATTTGTGTTGGAATTTCCATTGTGGGCTAGATACACGATGGCTGCAGCCGAGGCTGCTGCAGCTGTCGTAAAAGCCACCAGCACCTGCACAGAATTCTTAATTTGTAACACATAGTTTCATTCTGTAATCTAAAGATAGAAGTTGTAAAGACATGTTGGCTTAAGTACTATACTATTATAGTATGTTTGGTACATTAGAATGGACTGATTTGTAAATGATTAAATTGTCCATATGCTGATCATGCCTTCAATTACTTACTGTGTCGAAAATGAGGAGGAGAAGCTTTGCTCCTGCAGCATGTGGACGAACAATGCAGACAATGGAGAAAGGAAGGGATAGTACTAAGTAGCCACTAGCAATAGCATTTGCAACCACAAAGAACCTGCACTTAAAAATGATTAGTTCAAAAACTTGCACTACCAGAAAACTCACCAGAAAAAAATAGAATATCAGTAAATGAAAGTGAAGAAAATGAACGTACATGAAAGTTGGGAGGTCATCGTAGCTGGCTTGGAACTGGAAGAATTGTGTGAAGAAAGGAAGAGTTTCATCAGTGGTTCCCATGGTGGTTGTTGCAGCTAAAGCAGCCACAAGTGCACAAATTCTTAATATGAAGTCAAATATAGAAATGCCTCTCTTCCATCTACCTTGCTGATACGGAGTTGCCTTTGTCGTAGTGGTATAAGTTGCAGGGGCCTTGCCTTTGCCGGATTTGGACTCGGTGATGTTAACTGCTGTTTCGCCACTGCTCTTTGTTGAATCCATATTCAGACAAATTGTTAATGTAGGAAGATGACAAGAAAATTGAATGCTTAATTTGTGATGGAAGAGAGAATTGACGGACTATGAATTAAATAGGCAAAAAAGAGAGGAGGAGCAGTTAACCAATGGATTAGTTCACATATCTAATAATATTCAGTGTGTTGTGGGAAGGTCGATTCATGTGCCGAGTTAATTTTACAAAGTTGGGATGGGATAGAGGAGTTGTTACTAACTTGCTCCACCTTAACAAAGGATTAGGACCGTGTACAGTTCGCATTCTTAAGTACATGATTCGACAATAATACATTAGCAGCCTGATTCTCTAGCCATCCACGTCCAAAACAATCTCAGTCTCGTTTTAAATAAAGTTAGATTCAACTATACAGGTACTCTGTTTTTACTTCTTTCGATTCTATTATTACATTTAGTGGAAAAATCAAATCAACTAAATTTTGCCGATCCAAGAAAGACACAAATCCAATGAACTTGTGCTAGTAAAGAAGAAGTTTTAAAGACAGTACCAAATCTTTTTTGTCATTTTCTAACTATAAATGAATATAGATCCTTTTAAAAAGATATATAAAAACAACTTTTATCTACAAGTCAAATGGTTTCAAGTGCCAGATTCCCCATCAAGTTAGCCAAGGGTGCAGGGCACTTTGTTACAATATCCAACTTGGAAGAGGCATGCCCAGAGGGAGAGAGAGAACATAGCAAGCTCTCCAACAGATAAACATGAGAAAAAGTATCCATGCCAGTAATGAGGTTCAAGACCAAAGAAAGCATCAAAAAATTTCCTCATCCCGTTCAAACCGAGTTTCAATAGAAACTCCATCCCAAATTTGTAACATTCCCTGGTGCATCTCCTCTCAACAGGCCACAAGCCATTCCATGCTTTATGATTAAGTGGTGTCCCTCTTATCATTCTGGTTGAACAAAGGCACTCTGCAAAGGCCTCAGCCAGAATTGGAGCGAGAGCCAATGTTCGAGCAACCAAGCCTGGCTTGGTGTCCACGGCGTGCGTGCCGAAACAAGCTTTTCGAATTGGGGTCATGAGCTCGATTCTGACAGCCGTAGCCAAAGTTATGGTCAAAAGATTGAAACGTGCCCAAAACTGCTCTAATTAGGAAAATAACACGATCACTTTCCACTTTTGCGCTGATCTGCCAACTCATAGTATTTCGGTGCTAATAATGTGCAATCTGACACTTCAGCATCATCTGTTTTGGATCCCCCTACATCACTCTGGCACCCTTGCTAATTTTCAGAACTCCACCTCCACTGATATACCTATACCCTTTTGAATCAAGAGTACTCATAGGGATCATAATTCTGTTTAAACCTGGAACATATCTCACTAAACCAATGTCTTGACCGTCCCATCAAACATCTTGATTCTGACCTTAGCAATATCAACTATTTCACAAGGCTCATTATTTCCCACCACCACGGACCCCTTGTAACTGTTTCATACGAAGAAAACCAATTTCAATTAAAACACATATAAAAAGTGCAAGCCGTATCAAGAATCCAATCATCGTCATGTTTGAAGTCACCGTAAGAAATCACCCAAAGATCTCCATCACTATCATCTTCTTCTATAAGACCGACATCACCAAAAAATCCTGATTGTCCCTTCTGATCTGCAGTAGCAAACTTATTCCCGTTCCACCACTCATAACAATTCTTCTTCATATACCACTTGTTGCAATACTAACAAATTGTATCACTGCTACTATCCTTAACTCTACTACCCCTTCCATGATCACCTGTCTTCTCTCACGAATAACAAGACTTTCTGCCAGGGCCTCAGATATGATGATCAGATGCTTCATCTTCTCCTTAGAATAAAGCGCATCATATACCTCGTTAATAATGAGAGTATCCCGATTATAGAGAATAGTATCTCTAAAAGTCACATATGAAGGCTACAACGAACGTAACAATATCAACCATAATTCATCTTTATCGTACTTAATCTCCATGATCTTCAAATCAGTGACGATTTCCTTAAACACCGATAGATGATCTTCCAAAAATCCACCTTTTGTCAAGCGATGAAAATACAATCGCTGCTTCAAGTGTAACTTACTGGTCAAACTCTTTTTCATACAATGCTACTCCAATTTCAACTGCAATCTAACGACAATTTTCTCCTTTACCATGTCTTGAAGAATTTGATTAGAAAGATGAAGATATATATAATGACATGGCTTCCCAATCCTTGCATCACTTCTCCTCCACAATCATTGTTGCGGGCAATCTATCCAACCCCAACAAAGCATCATCCAAGTTCAATTGAGCAAAAACTGCTTGCATTTTGATTTGTCACAAAGAAAATCTACTATTATGGTGCAAAAGCGGAATCTCAAATTTCATAGTTGTCATCCCTAAAACAATCGACTTTGTTCAAATCTCGCTTTAATAACCAATTTGGACCTCCCAAGAAATCGCCAAAAAACATTGGCTCTGGTACCAATTTGTTAAGAATCAAGCCAAATAATAAAGACGAGAAAATAATAGTAATATAAAAAATAATGGATCACACAAGAGCACATGATTTTTGTGGAAGAAGTGGAGAATTTCAATATTCCAAAAAACTAAAGTTGTTTTACAAGATTTGATACTCTCAATCTAAATCTAAACAATCATCTCATGTTTCTAATGTATATAATAATCATCTTATTGTTAGTTGAGCCTATGAAGAGCCCACGCCTCGTCGAGTATTTATAAGAGCCAAATTTTAGAGTTTTGAAAGAAGTAGAAATCAAGAATCAACATCAGAATCAGATTCTACGTGACAGGTGGCGTTGGTTGCCCATTCTTGGTAAGAAATCTTCCAAACGAGTTTTCGTTCATTCCAAAGTCCTTTTCCCAATCAAGCTCACAATCCTTGATGAAATTTGATAAATCAAAATTATCTAGGCTTCATCCATAAACCAAACTTCCAAATCAATTGAGTCATATCATAGCATATATGTAAATATGGAGAACTCGTGATGAATTAGACCTAGAAGTGCAATGTAAGGGAAGTGGAGAAGGCCTGAAAAGAGTTTCCATGAGTAAAAATTCAAAGAGGGTTGACAGAAAGAAAGGTAAAAGGCAGGTTCCTATAAGAATGTAAAAGTATGGAAAAAGGTATGCAGAGAAACCATAGTATAATACAAGCAAATGATGCTCTTTGTGTTGTGACCATTTTGGTCTGTATAGAAACTGTAGTTTGTTGTATAAAATAATAAACTGTCAGTTTTCAGCTCGAAACGGAATAACTTTTGGATCATTTGCAACAGAATTTCTAAGAACTTAATCATAGGGATTTAATAATTCCAGTCTTAGAGGCGGCTAGATTATTTTTCTATATTGATGAGAGAACCGAACTTTCACCTACTACTATGATAAAATTGTTTACTTGAAAAAAATGCTCTACGTTTCAGTATAATATAGCTCTTGAGAATTAGGTGTGTGGTCCCCACCTCATTGTGATTTATCTCTAGCAGTCCAATGCTGATAATGGGCACAATATTATTTGAGCTAAAAATTACTGCCGTCTGAGTGATAGTTGACATCCTGATTCATTGTTCAATAAAGTTGTAATACATTTTAATGCAATGAATTAGAGAGTTCATTATCATCCAAATTGATGATAGAAAATATTATTCAAGAATCAAGACTATATTATTAGTCATACCAGTTTAGGTGGGAATGGATCCACTCCTATCCAGGGGCGGATTTAGAGTCGGGCTGTAGCTCTAGCCCAAATGCTTAATAAAAATAAATTTTGAAATTTTTTTTTTTTTCGTATTAGTCCGTGCTAATTTTTTTCTTGGATCCGCCCTTGCTCCTATCAAGATTAGTGATGCTCACAACTAATGAAAAACATTGTTCATGGACAATAATGTATGAATCCCATCTGAGCAGATAATTATCTACAAATAAGCAATCTTTACTACCAGCTGCTTATTTTTGGTGTATATATGTTATCCAAATTATTATAAGCTTTTTGCTGAGAACTACTACTACAGACAACTTTCCAGCATCAATATACAGAAAGAAGAAGAAACCGGCAGCAACAAGCCAACAACACACCAAATGTTATCGTTTTTCCCACAGCATTACTTGTACAGTTATAACAACAAGAGTCAGCTCGAAAGGACCGACCGTAACGCAGCCAAACATCCAACTGTACGACAGCTTATTTCGATGTACAGGATTGTAAAGTTATACTGCTGTAAAATAAAGCTTTAATCTTTCAAAATCAAAGTTAATAGAAATTTGCAGTTTCTTTAATTTCATTTTTAGGTTTTATACAAAATTAAAATCTTAAATATTAGAAGGAGAACTGGTTGTGAGTTATAAGGATTTTATCTTAGAGTCCTATAGTGCCGAAACTCCTGTACGAAGGGAAAGTCCACGATTTTAGGACAACATCCTTTTTCGCAACTCTCTTACTCCGGTCTTTTTAATTCTTTCTTATGTTTTATGTTATTTTAATTTATTGTGTTAATTATAACATCTATACACAAATCACGTTTTCTCCAACAGATGCCCCCACAAGCAGCTGAAAATTATCATGGTATAAAGGAGTACAATGATCAAGTAGGTTAACGTGACTTAGAGTTCAATGTCGAAGAATTAAAGAGGTATAATGGGTTTCAAGTAGATCGTGTTCAAACAACTAGTTAAGGCCATGTTTGGCCGTCATTATTTTTCAAAACTTTTTAAATAGTGAAATTCTAGAGAATTTGTGATTAAACAGGGGCTAAATGTGTAGATAACAGCAACCGAAATTGTTTGGTCCGCATTTCACAATTTCACAAGGACGTAGAAATCCCGTAATGAAATGTTCATAAGACGGTATAACCTTAAATCGCAGATTTTGTATCTGGCATGTAATCACCCTTGCTTCCATTTTGATTTAAAACCAAAACATAATTAAAAAAAAAAAGTCATGTGAGAATTGAATGATGATTGTTAATTCTAAAAAAAAAATTGAAATTACGAATTTTTTTTTTTTTTTTTTTTTTTTTGGTGAGATTCCAATTGCAAGATTATGTTGGGCAAAGTTTAAACTAAAATTGAAATTGGTCAAATACATTTTCAATCCGCACTGGACCGCACATTTCGTTATATTATTTATTTATTTATACATTCTACGGGACCTTGCAATTTAAATTTTCCCCAAAAAAAACTCAACAAAAATTGAAATTTTGGTCAAATATACCCCCTATTTTCAATCCGCACTGGACCGCACATTTCGATTTTATATTATTTCAATTTATTTATACATTTCTAAAACGGGACCTTGCAATTTGGAAATAAATTTAGGAAATTTAAACACTCCCCAAAATTTGATATCTTAAAAGTAAAACTTTTTTCAACAAAGACATTTAATATCCATATATATATTATATATTTTCAGCCGAGTTCAAGCAAAATAATACCCCCTATATTTCGTAAATCAGAAGAGAAAAAGGGAAAAGAAAGAAAGAGTCAAGGTCATGTCATGATCTATAGTGACTTATAAACCGCGTTAAAGCCAGGTTGCATGATTTATCTTTCAATATAGCTTCATTGTTAAAACTTAAAAGCATCATTTATCTTTCAAGAAATCTGGTTACGCGTCTTGGAAAGTTAGATCACGATATTTTATAACGTGTCTAACTCGTCACTGTAATTAAGGACCCCACTCAACTAGATTTTCTAAACCATTAATCATCTCCAATTTGGAGCCTCCTGCTGCATGGCTTTCTTTAGATATTTCACTTTCTGGTGCCTAAGACGTTCTTGCACCTTCAGAAGTTAAACCACGTCGACTTTCATTTTCTTGATTGATCATCATCTCCCTTGGTCGCAGCGCCAGCCCGGTCGGACGTCGATCAAATGCTCGAGAACTTCCCGACACCACGTAAAGTCGACATAGGCTCAATTCATGCCTCAACTGAAAATCATAAAAAAGGGTTAATCAAATTGAGAATTCCCAGAAAATAAATAGAAACTTGTGTTTTCTACTAGTAATTTTTTTCTATCAATAGACGAGATACGAGTTAATTAAATTCATATATGTGCACCTTGGGAATAGAAGTAGGGAAATCTTCCTCAATTGCTCTATACTCATTCATTTTCCATTTTGTTTTTCTTCCAGTGGGAGCTTTCCCTATGTAAAACACCATGCTTTTCTTAACTCCAATCACTTTACTATCTGATGAATAAACATAACTAGGTGAACCAGTGGCCTTCCAGTAGCCCAAGGCCGTGGTCCGGCTCGGCCTCCCTCCTCGTACTTCACTTTCCTGGCTCGGGACAAAGAAAAACCATTGCTCACTATCTCCACGGCAAACCTCCCCCGAATGTTCTGCATTGGAAGACCAAAACAAAACCATTATTTAGGCGTTCGAGGATGTGTAAGTACAGAGGAATGACTGAATAGTAATAAAAAATTAAAAAAGAATCGTTGGTACTTGGGAGGTGCCATGGCTCGAGCCGATAAACGTCGATGAGGGGTATAACGCGATTTATGTCTCGTCTCGTCTCTTCGAGCTTGTTGTGTAGATAAAAAGAAACCAACTCTTCTTCTGTAGGGTAAAACCGAAACCCTGTTGGCATTTCCTCCATTTTTTCGTCTGTTTAAAAAGGCTTACACAATACTTGGGGGTTGGATATCTCTCTCTCTCTATATATATATATACACACACACACTTCTGATTGTGTTTGCTCTCGAGTGGAGGGACAGGGTGGGAGAGTAGCCGTGTAAAAGGAGAAAGTCTGAAACTTCCACGCGGCTGAGCATGGAAAATTAAGATTCTTGTCCAATTATTTTTCTTCTGTGAACATGAGATAATCCTCAATCATATCAATTATTGAACCGGTCAAACTCCTCTTTTTAACAAGTGAACTGATAGAGGGTTAGACATTTTTATTGAGAACTATCGATCCAGATTAAATTGGATCAAACCAGCCATTTTCATTCGGTTTCAATTAAAATCCATCTAGTTCTAGGTCTTAAAATTGAGAATCAAACGATTCTTCATAAGTTATCGGTTTTAGAGATTGAACTAAATAATTATTCGATTACAATATTTAATATATATATATATATATATATATATATATATACACACACCCCTTTTTGTGGGAATTAAAATCAAATTTTTAGTAAGTTTTAATAGAAGTAAATGAAATGCGTAGTTGAAAAATTGTGGATCACATGAAATATAAGGTTAAAAATAATTATTGATTTAGATTTAGATTAAATTTTAATTTTAATCAATACCAAACAAGGACATATAAATTTACGTGAATTAATATCTATTTAGGATAATTTATAGTTTTATTTTTTAAATATAAAGCATGAAAGTGAAATAAGAAAATTTACACCACAATTTAAGCCTAAAAAGAAATGGTTCAAGATAAGGTTTTTGTTAGGTATGTTGCACGATTGGATGCAAAGAAGTGGACCAAAATACACTACATTTTTTTTTATTCATCCATTTGAACTACGCTTAAAACTAAGCCCTTGTTTCGTAGGGATTAAAATAAAATTTTTAGTAGATTTTGATAGAAATTGACGAGATATGTGGTTGAAAAAATTTTGGACCCATAAAATATATGGTTAAAAGTAATTGTTGTCTTTGATTTATACTAAAATCTAGATTTTAACTGGTACCAAACAAGGGTTAAATAGTCTTATTATCGGTAAAGGATATGACTCAAAAAAAGGGAAAAAAATTGAACTATAAATTGAGAATTGTATATTCAATTTCTCCTTTTTTTTTTTGATACCCAGGTTCCCAGCTTACGTCAGACTATATCCTGGACCACCAGCCACCGGCCCCTCAGTAACTGACGGAAGTAAACCGCGGGTTATACCCAAGTTGACCAGGGTCTGTGCACCCTTTATACTCCTGGCCCCAAAGGAGCCTCCTCCATGATTATTACATCACCAAGCTGCTCCAACCAATAAATGGTTATTACATCACTTAGCTGCTCCAACCAGGAATCGAACTCCTCACACTGAGGTTGCAAGTCCCGCAATGCCCATCCTTTGTCAACTTGGATGTGCCTCCGGGGGCATTCAATTTCTCCTTTAAATATGAGAGAGAGAGAGAGAGAGAGAGAGAGAGAGTGTGTGTGTGTGTGTGTGTGAGAGAGAGAGAGAGAGAGAGAGAGAGAGAGAGAGAGAGAGAGAGTGAGTGAGTGATTGGTATCCATATTTTAGGCCATAAATGATGTCATCACTCAAAGACCTTTTCAAATGATTATTGAAACGAAAATTAAAAAACTATAATATGGTGGTCGTCGTCGTCGTCGTCGTCGTCATAGTCAATAACTATTTAATAAGACAAAACAATTTACATTTTCACAAATAATTAATTCCTTTCGATATAACAAAATCTAAGTGGAATGTAGAAAGAAATGATGGAGTCAAGCACACGAAATGGAGAAAATTGTGGTGAAGATATGATTAATACCTAAGATGAAGTCAAGCACACAAGGTGGAGAAATTTGTATTGTACCCCATTACTTCCAATTATATATAGACCTCTCATTGCAAAATATACACATTGGAATATTGAAAGGGTGCAGATGACACGTTTCCCTAGTTTATTAGGCAGGATAGCATGTTCAAGATGTTGGAAATGAAATAGTGAATTGTAGACGAAGAAAATAAAATAATAAGGAAAAAATATCATGTGTTGATTGGGAAACAAAAACAGCTGCGTTAGCCAACCGAAAGTTTAAAATTTGAGTTTCGTTTTATTTAAAATTGACCAACTTAAATAACAAAGTTCGACTTTTTTCACAGAATCAACATGTTTTTCTGTTTGTCACTTTTTTTCTACCTCATTATTCTGACATTTTTAAAAAAGTTGTAACTATCCAAAGGGCCGTGGCTCTCCGAACGAATGATCAAGTCCAATACTACAAACAAGTCCTTTTTGTGTCGCCATTTTGCACCAATTTTTTTATAATTCTTCCCATGAAGCATGAATAGTTATTTTAATTGTCTTATATATATATATATATATATATATATATATATATATATATATATATATATATATATAACTGACGATGGGCATGATATAAGTATACATTACCATTCATACGATGGTACGTGTGTTTTCAAGTTTAGAAGACTACTAAATCTAGTACTAAAGTGTGAGTTTGTTTTCAAGCAATATATGATTGATAGCACTTGCATAAATTTCAATTATTCTATTCAAGTACTCATTAAAAGAATATTTTCCACAAAATGATTGATTCTTGCAAAAAGACTAACAACCTTGCTAAGTCACCAGGGAGGGTTTGTTTGGCATAGGGATGACAAAAAAATTCATTAAACCCGATATCCGCGAGATTCGTCCTGAACGAGGCGGGCATTACCTGCTTAATAGGGTATTCGGGATGGGGGCAGGTTGGGGAACATCGACCCGAGGTGGGTACGGGTATTAAGGTCCCCGCCCCAAGAAAATTTAAATTTTTAATTCTTATTTTTAGCATTTTATTAATTAATTTACTGTGACTGTTTAAGTATATATCCTACCCAATTTCTCAATCCAACCAATGCCCATTTGCCCAGTTTCCCACTCCACCTCCCACTTGCCATGCCACCATTGAAAATCTAGAGAATCAAAAAAATATCTTGGCCTTCATTCTATGACCGTTATTAGTGTGATAAATCTTGTGATCATACTTTTCAACTCTCTCTTACTCGTTGGTACATGTAGGTCTTGGTTGATTCCCTACTTTTGTGTGCATGTGTTTAGTTTTATATTATTTTTAATCAATGGCTAGATTTCAATTGAATTCATTAACCCTTGATCCTTTATATTTTTAGTTTAATATAGAGATTCACAAGAGATCAGCAAGATAAAATGAGATATCATTACATAATACAATAAAACATGACCTGCAATTTACGTTAAAAATCCTAAAACCAATTGTTATATGTTTTTCCCATGTATGGTATTGCTTTGAGACGTTTCAAACATAGAATAATTCATGTGGGTATATTACATTGGATGTCATTCAACTTGCAACTAGGTCATTGAACTTCAATAATGGTGTAATCCCACCACTATATTTTAATTTTCGAGCATGCAAGTCACTCGATTTAGTGGAGAAAAGAGGGGAAAATGTATGGTTTCTTCCATAGTATTTGTAATTGACACAATTGGGATATGAACTTTTTATCATCGCGACACTAATGTTTCATTTTGGAGAAAGATTGATCCTCAAAACATGGAAATGCATAGAAAGCTCACAAATTTTTTTAATACAAGAAATTCGAGATATTTGATGTTCTTATTCATAAATCTTTTCAATTTTTTGCTCTCCCATAAATTATAGTGCAGTCACCCAAGATTATTTTGTGTGTATAGGTTGACGGTGGATGTTGATTTTTCTCCTTATATTATCTAGTAATACATCAGTGATCTAGCAATGTAATATTATATTTATTGCAGAAGGTTGATTCCTTGAAAATAGAACTCGCAAAGGAGGGATTTAAAGGAACACGTAATCCGCAAGAGAAAACGTTGTGTCGTGTTATATATATATATATATATATATATATATTTTTTTTTTTTTTTTTTTTTTTTTTTTTTTTTTTTAATCCATATTGGGTGTCTTTCAACTAAATCGATTCAAGCACTAAACAACCATTCCAACATTAGCTAACCCAGTAGCTCATTGACAAACCTTAAGTGAGGTAACATGATTTCTCATGGATGACAATTCGAACTGTTAAAATCAAAAATCGCGATTAACATAATCGAATGGGACGAAAAAAATCGAACCGATAGTGCAATAAGGTAGTTATGATTTTGATTTTAATGAACCGATTCAGGATGGGACGGGTATGGTATTTAGCGACAGTGCCCCGAAAATTGTTTAAGGGCTAAGAGCTTCAACTAGACACAACAAAGGACAAGATTTTTTTTTTTTTTTTTTTTTTTTTTTTTTTGTCATCGGATCAAATATGGACCACTCTGTTTAGTTGTCCACTTTAGTTGGACCACTACTGACAGCCTCTTGCTTTATTTCTCTGGGAACCATCCTGTCCAGCTACCACCATTGACATGTGCCTTCAATTATTAAATCATTGTGAGATTCTAATTTTTTTTTTTTTTTTGATAATCTAGGTGTTCCAGATTAAATCCCAATTGTGAGATTCTAATCTTATTCTGCTGATCACCAAAATGTGAAGGATATTTGTCTGTGAGTGCACCTTTGTATGAATGCAAAATTATTTTGTTGTTGACGAAGAGGTACATTTTTTTTTTTTTTAATATTCAATTAAGAAATTTTTTTATTAGGTAGTATGGTTGTATTATTACTCTACTTACATTTCTTATTTACTATATAGGAATCAATTTTAAGTATTGACTCTTGACATATGCTAGTAAGAGTTGTGGGGAAGAATGAATAATAAAGATTGACCTATACTAATAAGAGTCTTGATCTATGTTGACAATATTTTTTGTTAAATTCGAATTTTGTATTTGAAAATTGGGATATTGTTTGCATTTTCATTTGGGATATTGTTTGTTAAATTGGCTTAGTATTGTGTTTTTGTTTTTATTGATTTTTTTTCATAATTTTTTTTTTTTTTTCAATTTGACGGTTGGACTTATAAAACATAATTTATTTTCGTGGTTATTAATCGAATCAAATCGAACCGAACCAACTTTCGTGGTTATGGTATGGTTATGGTACAGTTATGGATATGACCAAAAATTTGGTGGTACGATTATGATTTTAGTCGAATCGACCCGTTGCCATCCCTCGTAAACTAGAGTATAGTGACATGATTATACGAAATTGAAGTTCAATGACCTCCAATGCAATATTAGATGAACTGACATGAAAATTTGGTTGACACATTGATGGAACCAAAAGGGTGTGACCCGATTGCTGCTTAACGGGATATTATGGGCTGCGTAAATCTGAAAAGATTAATTGGGTAATCGAAGTGATAAAATGGACAGAAGATGGCATAAGTTTGATAACACAATAAGTTGGAATTATATGATAATACAACGCTTTATTATAGCTTAATACGTTCTATAAAAACAAAGCACTCTTTCTATCTATCTATATATAAATATGTAATGATCTTTGAGTACTCTTGATCGTCTCTACTCAATAGTACAGTACATTACTTGACACAACAGCTAGCTGATAAAACATAACTCATTAACTATGGAATCCCTATTATGGGAAGATATGGAAAATAATAGCTAGTTGGTGCAAGTCCCAATTCACTTGGCAGAGGCAAATCCACTGTTTTGGATGCACCAAAAGCTGCTACATATTTTCCCTTGTTCTTTAGGGTTAATGGGCATGATTTGTAGAAGTTGAGAGATTTGTGTATAGTGTAGTAGCCAGATCCATCTGCTTTAACAATTGTGGACACAGAATTCTTTCTTGAAGTGTAAAGCTGGTGTGGACCTGCCATAATTTTGGCCAAACAGTTTGGTGAAGCTGAAGAGTCTGAGGGGAGTTTGGTCTCAAAAGTGCCATCTTCATCTGTGTATGCTGCAGCAAACTTCTTCACATTGGCACATTTCACCAGCACCTGAATGCCTGAAACATAAAGAATAGAGAGTAAACCAGAGCAATTATGGGGTGTCTTATTTTACGTAGTACTGAATAAGACACGGGAATACGATAGACATGAGTCTAACTTGTTCCTCTTATAATCTAGGAGAATCGGTATGATACAAGAGACTGGACCAAGGTCTAAGAGACGTGGAAATTGGAAAATGGCTCTCGGAATTCGCTATCAAGAGTTTCAAAAATACTGGGACATCATAGGACTATCAGTTGTAGACCTAGTGAGTAAAGCCCAATGCCCAAAATGAGAGACTACCAAACCCTTGTTAAGCTACCCCCCCCCCCCCCCCCCCCCCCACACACACACACACCCTCTCTTACTTTTAAACTAGATTTAAATGAATAAACATATTATTATCTAATAAAGTTTTTGGATAAAGTGGTTCAATGTGTTACGAGCACATGCAAATGTCTTAAACTCACGTCTCTAATCGATCTTGAGAAAATAAATGAATTTGGGATGCAAAGTACCTGAAAGATCATGATGGCTATGACAGTCTAGGCAAGTTACTGATCCCTTGAGGACATGGTTACTGGAGAGCTCAATCTTTGCAAGAGCCACAGTGAAGAATAGAGCAACTAATAACTGATATTTCGCCATTGAAGCTAAGACTGAAGTTTGTTCAGTGTTTTTGTGTGGGAAAATACATTGGGATAAAACTTCATTTAAATATTGCAGGCAGTACCATATCAGTAGTAAATGAAGGGCCCAAACACCTGAAGAGTAGGTTGTTGCAATTCATAAAGAAGAGCCTGAATTCTTGCTGAACCTATTTAATTACTACTCATCAAGATTTGTAGAGTAATCCTTGTTATAGCATGCAAAATGTCAATTTAAATAAGTAAAAATATGGCTCCAAACACATGGAGGTCTACAGGTGAACCAAACTGCTAGACACATTGGTCCGTAAGTGGCTCGACCTATCTTGCACAATCAAATTTACACCTCTAAAAATCGCATTCATTTACAAATCAGTAATATTTTAGAGCAACTCCAATGCACACACCAAAACACCATTTTGAATCAAAAAAATAGTGCAAAGTCTCTTCAACCTAACATCACACTTTGCACTATTTTGGTGCAATTTGATGCAACATTATTCACTTTACACCATTTTACACCAAAATAGTTAAATACAATTTTGTCATTCTCTTTCACTTTGCAAAAATATAAAAATTGTTAAGGGCATTATTATTATTATTATTATTATTATTATTATTATGTACATTTGTAATAAATTTTAATATCGTAATCAATAATAGTTAAGGAATTAATTAAAATAAGAATACTCAAAACATTTTAAAATATAACAAATACGATTATTTAAAGTTAACGCGAATGTATCACAACAATCACATACATGCATCACTCTAGATTTATTTAAAGAAAACGATATTTAATTGTATTACATTTTTTAAATCTATTAATGAATTTAATATTTTTTTGTTATTATAATGTAATTATAGTAATTTATGTAGTTGTAAAATAAATAATTAAATAATTTTTTAAATAAATAAATTGTTAAGAATCAAAAAAATAAAGAAAATGATTAAACACTGTTCATCTGGTGTGAGTTTTGGTGTAATGAGTTGTAGATGATTTTCAATTTGGAGCAAAATTAATGAAAATTTGTACAAAACTTATCTCAAAATTTAGTGTAGGGTTGGAAATAACCTTATATGCAGATGGTTGTGTTCTAGACCTCCGATCTTGGAGTTCCATGAAAATTAGGTTGTTTGTCAGATAAGGTCGGCCTCGAAAGTTTTGAGGCTCTAGACGAGTAATTATTATGAGGCCTTTAAAAAAAATTATATAACCGTAGCAATACTTAAAATTTTCATCAGACGAGTAATTATTATGAGACCCTTAAAAAAAATTATATAAGCGTAACAATACTTAAATTTTTCCATAGGCAAGGCACAACTTGCATTAAAAAATAAAAAAAAAAATAAAAAAACCTTCTTTTTTGTAATATCACAACCTCTCTCATTCTTCTCCTCAATCCTAGTCTTACACCAATTTTTCGAAATATGTTCTTGCCCATAACTGTTTTCGCCATCATCTCCATCAATTTTTTCTTCTAAATCTTGAGATTCTGGAGTTTAAGAGGATATTTATTACATGACCCAATTTTTAAAATTCATCAACTGAATCTTCTCATATTTGTAATATCCTCACTATCTAAAATAAGATTCACTCTAAGTGAAGTAAAAGACAAATTACCAGACCAAAATCATTGCCCCTCCTTTTCTGGGTAGTTTCAGAACTATCAAAATCTGCAGTAAAATTCATCTCGCCTTTTTTTTTTTTATTGAGGTCCCTGAAATTTGACTATTTGAGGCCCTAGGCCATTGGTGGCTTTGACCTAGGGCCGGACCTGTCGCCAAATGGTGAGGCATGGGATGATTAAATAAATAAATAAATCTATTAAACCAATAAATAGAAGGAAAAAAATTTCTTATAATTCTTTTTACACTATGAAAAAAATAAAGAATTAAGCTTCTCTGTCATGGGGTCGGTCAGACCCCATGGTAGAGAAGCACGGTCCAAAAATAAATGGACTTAGACAATCGTGCTAAAGTCCTGTACCGTCCCTATCTCTGTCGACCACCAACATATTAATGGGGCCATGTCCCCCTAACTACTTTTATTTCCATGTCAAATATTTTACTAAAATGAATATTTTTTCTAAAGATAGGGCAAGTTGCATTTACCGATTTTACTCGATACGTAAACGAGCATTTGAGTTCTCATTGAAATTTCGTTGCTATGTACATACTGAATTACACACCCAAATTTTACTATTTAGAGTTGTGTGAAGTACAAGACACGAGAATAGTTAATCGTAATTTTGCATAGAATTCGATTTAATGATCAAGGGATAAGAGAAAAACGAATGTCGAGGATTTAAATAGAGAGAAAAATGAAAAGTGACCAAATATTCAGTCAAGTATAAATTTAACACTCTAAATACAATTTCTTCTAGAAAAAAAACACTGAATTGTTGGGTGTTTGAATGTAAGAAAACAGTGCACCAAATTTATATCACCCATATTAGTCACCCCTGGCACCAAGCATCCTCATACCTGCCATATAATAAATCACTCAGTAAAATTAACAAGACATGACATTTAATAAAAATATTCATGAAAAAAAAATGAAAAAAGCTAAAAAATTTATTAAATATGATCATTCAATCATACAAAATAATTGTAGTGCCATTTTATTAAATATATATCTTAGTTTGATAAAAATGCCTAGACGGTTTGAGTTTAGTAAATATATGCATTCTCATTAGTTTTGCCTAGTTTGAAGAAAATGCTTAAATTTATTCAAATTCATGCGAAGGGAAAGAAAGAGAATTTTTTAACACATTCGAAGAGAGAACAATATAAATATATTTGTCAAAAATTCAAAAAATAGACATTATTTAAAAAAAACAATGGTGGTTAACACGTTCATTCTCTCTCTATAGAAGTAACCTCCCCTCCTAATTTTCAAAAAGAATAAATTAATTAGAAAATTAACTATGTCATAGATTTGGAATCATGGGATTTCATGACACATAAATGAAGTTATACCCATTTCAGCAATGTAAAAAATTAGAAGGTTTGGTTCTTCAGTTCTTGATATAGAACAGAGAATTGAACCAATCCAATTGAATCTAAGAAGAACCAAACTAAACCATTTAGGACTTTTGTCCACCCCTATCGTAGGATGATAGTATATTACAATATTATATTGATATTTTTTTTCAATATTGAATAAATCGAATCCAAACTAAACCATTTAAGTTGATCCAAATTTTGATCTGTTTTCGTAGAATGTTCTATTTCTTAGGCTCATTTTAATACGAGCAAAGGGGTAAAATATCTTTTAATTTTCATAAA
Organism: Osmanthus fragrans; assembly: GCA_019395295.1. Classification (NCBI taxonomy): domain Eukaryota; kingdom Viridiplantae; phylum Streptophyta; class Magnoliopsida; order Lamiales; family Oleaceae; genus Osmanthus; species Osmanthus fragrans. The sequence continues at coordinate 18,496,043 of CM033363.1, read as the reverse complement.
AGTGTCACAAACTCACCCAAATAATCTTTTTAATGTGGTGGGTTTTTTTGGTGAACATTGAATGCCAACGGAAATGCAACCTAAATCTTTGGCTCTTTAATGTTAGAATATTTCTTAGGGTTAAAAAGACTTGATTTGACTCTTCACATGCATACATGTAGATTTTATTTATTTATTTATTTTAAACAACGGAACAAGTTATTGGGTGAGATTGCGACATGTGGAAACTGTGGAATCACATAAATCCCTCATCAATTTTCTACTTAAAACTTGCAGTTTTTATTATATAGTTCTGCATATTGTCTAGGAAGTTAAAGCTCAAGGGACCCGAGGCCCTCCAAGAACTTGACATTCTGATATATCAATTATTTATTTTAAGTATATATGAACCTAGAAAAAAATCAATTTTTTTTTTTTTTTTTGAAAATCAGAATCAATTCGAAAAAGTCGATAACTAGGTGAACACAGTCACACATAGTTTTCTTGATAACATATTTCTAATTTTTTGAAGGCTTGAGTAACATTATTCTTCCCAAACTTTTTATAGTTGTAGCAACTGTCTTAACCTCATATTAATTCAGAAGTACAATTTACTAAAGAAAAAGGCGCATATTTCATTAAGAAATGTCAAGCCAAGAAACATTGAACATTTTTATAAAAATTAAGAAAAATGATATTCATTTGTTGTGCTAAGTATCACTTTTGTTGTGATTAACATCATTATTGTTATCTAGACTGGTACTAAGCATCAATTATACAATAAAATCTATTGGAACGAAATAATAATTATTTGCTATTTTTAATTTTTTTTATTCCTTTATAATTCTAAATGTAAAGTTTTTGTTATACTTCTTTCATTATCTTTATTTTATTGTATATTTCACATTAAAGGAGACAAAATAAACGTCATTAAATAGTTCGTCACCAAGTCACAAATCCTATTATCACTATCCATCAAAAGGAGTAGCATTGTTTTCAAAGAATGATAACTTATCAATTTCAAATAAATGATGTTTGAATCATAATCTCCCATTCAATATTCTTATAAAGATATTTCCTAGCATAATGTAACTTAGAGTAATACTACTTGTACATAATTATTTACAGATTGATGTGCAGAGAAAGAGAAAGAGAATAATGAGAAAAGGAAATGAATTAAATTTTAATATAATATTACATCGTCAATATGTAAATAATTATGTACATGTAACATTACTCGTGTACTTAATCCCTGTTTGATTTTTGCTAAAAAAATATATATATATTTACTAGATTTTAGCATAATAGTACGTACTATAGGACCAATTTTTTGACCATTCAACTGCTATCAAGACAAGAGTTTCCTTCCTTGATTTGATTTTGAATGGTATGGACCATCCCAATAATGGGAAAAAAATATAGCAACATCATTCAAAACTGGAGGTCATTTACAATCTCACCAACTTAAGAAGCCAATTTAAGGGATTCACGTGCAATCATTCTGGTGTCCCAACTACCAGAGCTCAGTACCTAGAATACGTCCAGGCATTCATTGCCGGGGAACTTCTAATCCACTTGAAAACTTGCTCATTCATCAATAATTTCTGTACTGCAACAAAGATAAGTTAGTTTCCTCAGTTGCAGAACAACAAACCGCCATATCCAGTAACCAAGCTCTGATAATGTTGGATCCCCAGCATGGACTTCCTTCCAAGTTCCAATACACAAGTCTACCTCTATATAAAGTTCAATTCAGCTAGAGGGCTGTTTAAATCAAGCTGGAACCCCAAAACTTCTTAAAAACTTCATTTGACTCTTAAGATGTAAATAGAACTGGTGAAGCAAAATTAAATGGATCCCAACCTTTTCAAACAACAATAAAATAACAGTGAACAGAATGGGGAACAAAGATACATCACCTAGGAATTTCAAAAGCCAGAGATCTAAATCTTTTAGAGTATGATGTCACATAATCGCACTTATGATGTCACATAATCGCACTTAGAAGTCGAGAAACTAACAACAAATAATTTAGGACAAAATAAATTGTTCTTCAAACTCGAATAGAAGAGATTCTGCGATGCCACAGGTCATCTTCCAAATTAGCTCCAACAGAATCTAGCATGTCCTAAAATCTTCGTCATCCGAATTGAGTTCAACTATGTTTTCCATCTTATATGTAAAAGGAGTCTCCAAGGCATGACTGAAGCCTTAACAACATCCCAGTATTTTTACCACCACATACTATCATGATGAACCATTGACAGGTTCAGAACATTCAAATTTTAAAAGCATCAGATTTCTTTCAGATGGCATCTACAAGGTGATCTTCTATATCAAAGGCTTAAGTAAATATATATTCTTCACTGAAAGAGAACTGGCTTCTATATGTTAGGCCTCAGACAGAACAAATATCTTAAAACGTTAAAACTGAACGTGAGAGTATTTAAGAAACTATTAAAATTTAACAGCTCGAAGATTAGAATTTAGTATTACTGAAATAGCACGATGGTCAATCATTTAGATTGATAAGCAGATCAGATATAGTGATTACCGAGAGTTACCAAAGACTAAAGTCCAGAATCAAACTTAAATTTGAGCAGAAGTAAACAGAAAGAAAGCGTAATTTTTAAATTTTAATTAATTCAGCATGATGTTAATAGTATTTAAGCAAATGTTAGAAAAACATTGTATATATCAATCGGAACATCATAAATTCATATTAAATTAGTTGGCTGCCAAAATCCTACGTTCGTCTCATAATGCAGATGAGCAAAACAAGCGTATTGGAATATGTTTGATGCAAAACTTTTCTATAAACCTCCAAATCACATAAAATAAAGTTAATCTTTCTCTTCATCAGTATTTGCATATGTAAATCCTTATGACTTAAAGACTTCGTAAATGAATCAGCAAAAAAACAAAAAGAGAAGAATAAGTTCTTAAAACATAAAAATGGGAACTTTCTTCTTAAACGTATCAACCATATTCGATCAGAAGCATGTTCACATTGTCTCAGATGTAGACTCTAAGAAAAATATATCCAAAGTAAAGACGGTAATCTTTCAGACCTAAAGAATCCTGTTCACAGGTGGAATGCAAAGAGCCATTGCCTTCTTAAAAACTGGCAAGGCTGACCCAGCTACCAAGATTGCCTGGTCAACACTTCAATTGAGTCATGCCCCCAAATGGAGGCACACTAAAAATTATTCCCCCAAATGGAGGCAAATTTTTTTTATCAGGATGTGCACATTTAATTAAGTTAGATGCACGGAATACTAGAAAGACATACATGGAAACCCTTCGACAGTGAAGAAAGGCATGTCTTTTGATCATATCACTAGAACAGTGGGACCCACCGATTCCCACTTAGGAGAACCTGAGGTACACCTAGGACTGTAAAAACAATGCACGCCTCAAAAACACAAGCGAAGCCAAAACTTTGATATAGCACTCATGCTTCACATTGCCTCAATAAAGTTACACAATGTCCAAGGAATTAAGGTGAAATTTTAGAGTGCAATGAGAAAGCATTAGGCAAGCAGTAGAATCTAATAAGACATGCAAGCAACTGCTATATCAGTTAATATTCCCTTGCACATTTTCCTCGTATATTTCTTTACACACATTTTGAAAACTCTGTCCCCATGACTTCCATTGATATTCCTTTTCAGTTTCTAATATTTCATGACAATGTAAAATTTTAATAATTTCCTGCCTTAAACTGAACTTGGGATTCCTAAGAAACTACTAGTTACATTTATGCCCTTCACTTATAGTGTAAAGTTATCTGCTAACTTACATTGAAATAAAATTTCCTATCCATTTCAAGAATTCTACCATTTGGGTATACATTTTTTTTTTTTTTTTTTTTAAGGTACCATTTGGGTTTACTTCAGTAGACAACAAAGATTTCAAGATTGATGTTCAATAATTTCCCAAGGCCGAGACTCAAAGATTTATAAAAAATCAATATTTCCTCATTTAGGCTATCAACAAACCAATAGCAAACCAACTCTGAATAATGGGGAGTGCAGTGAAACTTGTTTCAGTTATTGATACAGAGAAAAGTGAACGAGGGTCCATCACTTTGGTGGGAAGGCAGTTGATATTCTAAAGGATTTGTAAAATGCAGGTTCTCGTAGATTGAAATTCATTGGGTCCTTAACTCACAGTATTTCCAGCTATGGGGAAACCATGACCTATATGAATTTATCTCGTTCTTAAAAATTACTTTTTGATTTCTAATCTAATTTTAGTGATTGAAAAACACAATGAACTTGATTTCACGGGTGCCAATAAATGTGAAAATTTTCATTCAGCTCAAGACTCAATTCCTACCAGTCACTACCTGTTTTCCACCATGTCAAAATTCAGTGAATTGGAAATAAAATTTCCACAGCATTTTCTTTTCTGTTGGTAATTTCGACACACCAGCTACTGTAACCAAACTTTGTGCATCTTAGTAACACTATTTAACCATTTGAAATAAGTAACAATTTCAAGGACAAGAATTGAAGCACTTGATATGGTGTCTCGCTACTTGCCCATCTCATATCAAGTACAAGTGGAGAGAGCAGACTCATATTGGTTTGCATCTATTGTCCCCAGCGTTGAGTACGAAACGATCATTCCAAAGAAAAAAGAACAATGCATCTGTATCACTGTATCAGCTAACTATTGGTTTTGTCATTACAACTATCATGTGCTAAAGCCTAAAATTAGTACAAGAAACCGAAATTCATTTTAATTCAATCAATATCTTATCCATCTAATATTGAAACACACTAAAATACCTTCAGCTTATGCATTACAATCTTCGCAAGACTAACTTTTTATTTGAATGATTATAAGGAGTGATAAAATTTTAGAAATTTTGGCTAATTATCATCCAAACAACAGTATTTCACCACCCAAAATAGATAGAAAAATGCTTCCCTCACCACAACAAAATAAAGCTAAACATTGAATACAAATGAAAAGAAACACTGAAACTGAATGGCAAATTAGCTTTCGGTCCGGGTTTGCATTTATATACAATACTACAATATACAAAGATATCGTATTATTGAAGCCAAACAGACAGGAATTCCCACAAATTTACAAATAGTAAAATTAAACAGTTATAAACTTAATCAATGAAACCTGTCTTTCGCCAAACAGCATTGCGCACCTGCCTCAGATCTCTCCCTTTCAATGTCCGACCAGCACCTTCTAGGACCGAGCTCGCCAATATGGGCGAATGCTTGGCTGTCACCATCTCGTGTGGTGGAACAACCTCCCCTTTCCACTCCTCCTCCTCCTCCTCAACGTCGTCAACCACATTGAGAAACTCATTTCGTCTCCTCTGCATTGCCGCCGATAGTATTGGAACATTCACCGGTGCCGATTGATGGTAAAACCGCATCTTATCAGTCACTGGCGCAGGCCTTTTCGGAGTTGAGGGGATCATAATTCGAGACGAGGATGACGAGGCAGGAGAAGAAGATGTCGAAGACGCAAGTGACGCGGAGGTGGATGCCTTGTGGTTGAAAACCGCTCCTGTTTCAGTGTTCGATCGGGTTTTGAAATCTCCAATTCCACCGGGTAGGGCTGCTAATATGCCAAAATTATTATGATTATGAACTTGAGAGTTCGATTTAGAGCTCGGAGTCCGAGAGGAGGACTCAGAGGGGATGTCGAAGATTTCATGTTCGGTAAGCTCAAACGAGGGCGTAGACGATGTCGTAACCGGGGATTGGAATATTCCAAGGAATCTCTCGGAGGATATGCCGTGGTGGTACTGGTGGTTGCGGGGCCGGGCACCGCCGCCGAATTTTGGTTCCATCTGGGTATCTGTTCGTGGAGGTTGGGAGCTAGAGTGATGTGGAGTTGATGGCGAATGTATATTAGTCCAATGTGGGAGGAATCACCTGCACTAGTAGCTATTGCAGTTGCAACAACCTATGCTTCAAACAGTTGTACGTTGGGGTTACCAGAATCTGTTCTGGTCGAAGGTTGACAGTATTGTCAAAAGTACAAGAACTCAATGAGATTTCATTGGAAAGAGAGAACCATACAACGTGTATAATAAAGTAAGAAAGTCATGTCCGGAGCATAGTTCAGTGGTTCAAATGATAAGAATGAGGTAATTTTAATTAAACTGACAGCTGTAATATGAAGGTTCAATTTCTGTCTTTTATAATTTATGAAATTATATTTTTTGTGGGTATAAGTATGACAGTTTTTATACCATAATCTGCTGAAATACATTCCATAATTTACTTGTTTCACAATGCTCTAGAGTCGAGGTGGTAGGGATCCTCAAAATTGAGGTTCAACCTTAAATAAGAAAGTCGCGACAGTCTGTCAACATGGTGTGACCGTTTTGACACTTTGTTTTTAGAATTGACAGTGATGTACAGAAAAGGACATGACCGGCCCATATATAGATTGTCATGAAGGTATATGATAAAGAATAAAGCTTCTTGTACATTCCATAGATGACAATTTGGATGATATTGTGTGCAAATTCAAAAATACTTTGGCGGGAAAGTGTATTGAATTCAAAAATTGTCCAATTATGTATCGACACGTGGCACAATATCAAACTTGATGTCAAATACAATGTACAAGTGGCATGATTGTATAATGGGTTAATTTCAGAAATGGTCACTGAAGTTACAGGAAAATTACAAAATGGTCACTGAAGTTCAAAACTTTCAGTAACGGTCACTGAAGTTTCAGGTGCTTTAAAAAACGGTCACTGAAGTTTGGAAAACTTTAAAAAACGATCACTGAGTTACAAACACTTTTTTCAGTTTTTTGTGACTTTTGCGGCAATATTTTTGCCACCTCCGATCACCGAAATCGTCAAATTTTGATACCGTTGGAAAGCCCACAATGTCCCCTTTAATTACCACCCAAAATCTTTTCGTAAATCCAAGGGATTCGACCGATTGCCGCAAATGTCACCCAAAAAATCTGAAAATCTGGACTGATTTTCAGATTTTTTGGACGACTTTTGCGGCACTTTTTCGACGACTTTCGACCACCAAAATCGCCGGATTTTGATATCTTTGGAAATCTGACAATGTCCTCTTCAATTACCATCCAAAATCTCCCCCCAACTCCAAAGCATTCGACCGAAATAAGCCCACAAAGTTAGCATCCCGAATTTGGGCAGATTTTCGTCTTTTTGGGTAGCCGACTTTGTGGGCTTATTCCGTTCGAATACTTTGGAGTTGGGGGAGATTTTGGATGGTAATTGAAGATGACATTGTCAGCTTTCCAAAGGTATCAAAATCCGGCGGATTTTGGTGGTCGAAAGTCGTCGAAAAATTTGTCGCAAAAGTCGCCCAAAAAATCTGAAAATCTGCCCAGATTTTCAGATTTTTTGGGTGAATTTTGCTGCAATTTTTAGGTCGAATCCCTTGGAGTTAGGGGAATATTTTGGATTGTAATTGAAGAGGACATTATGGGCTTTCCAACGGTATCAAAATTTGGCGATTTTGGTGGTCGGAAGTGGCCGAAAAGTTGCCGCAAAAGTGTTTGTAACTCAGTGACCGTTTCTGCAAATTTTTCAAACTTCAGTGACCGTTACTAAAAGTTTTGAATTTCAATGACCATTTTTTAATTTTTTGTAATTTCAGTGACCATTTCTGAAACTAACCCTTGTATAATAAAAAAGGTTAGAACCCCAACATTGTCATGAAGGTATATAATAGATTGTGTTGGACGTGGGCTTCAACGGGCCGGGTTCAACATATTATCTTTAGGTAAGTAGGTATACCTATAGTCAATCTTGGAAACAGAATTGAAAAATACTGACATTTTGATATGGTTACTGAAAAATTAGTTGACATGTGAATTCAAAAATTTGTATCATATTCATACATAAATCATTTTTTGTCAATCAAAATTAATGAAACAATCCACGTGACAAATAGTGCATATACGTCAAAATATGTGATAGACACTTGTCAAGTTAATTACTCGAAGCTAGTATACAAGCTTTATTAACATAACTCATAACTCCTTGTGTCGAAGTTTTCTTGTCATTAGATTCTCCAACATTTTCTCTATATGCTAAAATACTAAAATTATATAAATTCTTGTGTATTTGTCTTTTTTACATAATATTTCGTACTTGCGCTCAGCCGAATCTTTCTTCTGTTCTTTATTTTTAATTTTTCATTCTTAACAAATCTTAATAAACAACTTGAATTCAATATTTCTCAATTTGCTTAGTAACATTGAATCACGTTGTCACTTCAGTGGCATACAATTCATGGTTGGATACCTAAGTGACGCTCAAAAAATATACTAAAGATGACGAACGCTCTAAAAGCTCGTTTATTTAACTTAATACAGAAAATTTGGGTATAAATCAGAGGAAATCTCAAGAGTTATATTGAATAATCGAACAAATCTAAGAACAAAATAAACTCAAGACATACTTTCTGAAATCTGTTTAAATTTTCTGGCTGTCATATTTTAGCTAGGCTTTGCTTTATCAATACTACAAGAGAAATTTCTTTGGAACAGTCTGGACTGAAATTTGCTTAGAATCCCTGGAAACTAATGAAAAAGAATGAGAGAAAGCACGATCACATTTTGCGAATCGACTGGATGATTCAGACTAGGCCTTGGGTGCAACCGTGCAAGACCTGCCTTGAGCTTCTGGATGGTGGCGACATCAGTTTTAAAGGACTTGGCAAGAACCGTGTCATCCACACCAGATGCAAACAAAGTCGTAGGAAGTGAAGCTGTGCCAGCATTAGCACTACCAAAAGCAGAAACCGCGATGGCAAGTTCTTTGGGATCAGCATTGTACTGATAGTGCACCAGTCCCTTTGGAAACACGAAAATATCCCCCGTTTGGAGAGTTTGTTAGTCGTGTCAACAAATCCGACCTGAAGAGAACCTTCTAAAACAAACAAGAGTTCTGCAGCACGTGGATGCGTGTGAGGGGGATTAACTCCACCAGCAGCGTACTGCAACATCGCCATTGAAACGCTCTGGCCATCCAGGGCAGAGAATTCGACCTTGCTAGCTTTTGTTACCTTGAAATTTGGTGGGGTGGAATCAGAAACTCCACGCAGGCCAATAAATGTAAAGAAATTTCCATCTGGTGCATTGACATTCGGTGGGACTATGAAGTCGGATAAAATATCCGGATCACTTGCTTGGACCATCCAAGAAGTGGCAAAGATGACTAGAAAGCCAAGTAAGAATGAAGCCATTGTAATGGTAAGTTGGTTCGATGAAGGCAGTAAGGCCACTTGGTATTGAGTTAGATATTGTGATTCGTGGAGACTCGAGTACTTCTTATTTATTAAAACCAGGCATATCTACAATTTGTGCTTTCCTTCTACAAAGTTAATCTAATCCTCAGACTCTTTTGTCTCTCGCCATATACTTTCATTGCCTTGGAGTCTTTAATTAAATTACACATTTTTTGCTTTCATATTATGATGAAAATTGGGTATAATTTTCCTACAAATCAAGCCTGCACCACCAAAATCCAAGATCATTGTTTGTAAATTTTCAACAACAAACTGCAACATTGTTAGATACAAAATTAATAAAATTGCAGCCAATAGCAAAGTCGGGCCGAAAATCAACACTCATTTCCATCCGCGATGGTGAAATATTCAAGGAAAAGAAACAAAACGAAATAAAAACGTGTGGAAATCGAAATAATTTAAACCTTTTAAACCATGAAGATATTCTAAGAAACTTCATTAGCCTAATAGTACTATCAAACAACTCCAATTACAAGAAAGTCATTTGGTATTTTAATGCAGCCTGTCATCTACTCAGCAGGGCTTCGGAATGTACGACCCCTTTGCCCTTATCACAATATTTTCAGCTCAAACTCCTATAATAAGGCCTAGCTTCGACAAAATTGTATCGAATTCATATCTCTATCCATAAGATTACAATTGATCGATGGCTTATAGCAGAAAGCCATTCTTCCTAGCAGTGGCTTCACTGGCCATAGTCCAAATGGCTATGGCTGGAGATCCCGATATCCTCACAGACTTCGTCTTGCCAGCAAATTTGACAGAAGTCGATGGAAACTTCTTTACATTCACTGGGATGAGAGTTCTTGTCGGGGCTCCACCTCCCCCGGCTTTCAAAGTCTTGAAAGCGAGCATGGCAGAATTCCCTGCCCTCAATGGCCTGAGTGTTTCCTATGCTGTCCTCCTCTATCCTGCTGGTACTGTAAACCCCGTTCACACTCATCCACGGTCTGCTGAGCTCCTCTTCCTTGCCGAGGGTAATCTCGAGGTGGGATTTGTGGACACGACAAACAAGCTCTTCACTCAAACACTTCAGTCTGGTGACCTCTTTGTGTTCCCTAAGGGACTAGTCCATTTCCAGTACAATGCTGATGCCAAAGTTCCTGCTTTGGCTATCTCTGCCTTCGGGAGTTCAAATGCTGGAACTGTCTCCCTTCCCAACACTCTGTTCAACACAAGCATTGATGACAATGTATTGGCTCTTTCTTTCAAAACTGATGTCGCCACCATTCAGAAGCTCAAGGCAGGCCTTGCACCCAAGAACTAGATTATAAGTGTCTCCATGGTTTAATAGCTAAAGTTGAAACTCTGAGTCCTGTTCTTATTTGTTTGTTCAACTTTTATAATAATTTTTTTCCCTTGTCAATGAGAAGGAAAGAACTCATATTATCATTTTAACATTCTGTATTGCGTAGTCAATAAAGTCGGAAGGGACCAGTCCAGCTGAGATACAAGTTTCTTAATGGATCAGTTTATACAAGTCCTCAAAGCACCTTCGAGTTACTATAATACGCACAATGCGTAGTATAAACCTTTAAAGTTACAAATTCTAGTAATATCATATCGATCATGTACTCAGATGTACCTAACAACACTTTCAAACCATGGCATATGAAACATTGAATAATTCAGGAAATATGAAGAAAAATATAATTTTTCTCCCTTTTTCAATCTCACATGGTTCTTTTTAGGACCTATCCAACTTCATTAATGGCCATCTCGTTAGTTTCCGCGCTACCTAGGACACATGTTACTCTATTTGACGAGAAAAATTAACTTGTCCCGACCCGACGGGGCCCCGCCCCTAATGGGACCTAAAAAATCCTTCCCAACGGGTTGGCGAGACGGAGTGTAAGGAATCGCCCCGTGATGGGGTCACAGGGCAGGGCGGGGTGAGGATGTCCCACCCTGAACCGAACCCGCCCATGAAAAGAATAATTAAAAATAGAATTTTAATAAATAGTTAGTTTTAAAATATTATTGAATGTATTTACAATTTTATAACATATTTCTAATCCAACAATTATATTATACAATTGTCAATTTAAAATTTTACATAACTAACAATTGTTTATATTATTTTTAAATTCGATTATTCAATCTTTTCATTATAATTAAATTATATAATTTGAAGTTACGAATCATGATAGTTAAATAAATATTTTTTGCTTATGAAAGATTTATACCAATTAATTAAAGTATGTTAATATCTTGATCGAAAAAATTAGAAAAAAATTAAAATACATAGAATGACATTTAAATTTTGAGTTAAGGGTTGAACTTTAAAATTTAAATAATAACATAACTCGAATTTTTAAAAATGGAAAAAAAAAAAAAAAATTAAACGGGACAACAAACGGGGCAAATTCTTGCCCCGTCCCCGCCCCGTCTAACGCGGGATGGGGCGAAGTTGGAGGGAGGTGGGATGGGGCGGGGCAAGATAGAGGTACCCCGTCCCGAACCCGTCTCATTGCCATCCCTAAGTGAGAGTATGTGTTTGCAAATCTTGAAAAAGAATGTCTCAATCATGTGAATAATGTTATGTAGTAAAATTGAAAGGGATTAATTTCTCTATCAAAGTTTTGCCAGACCCTTTCTTACTCATGTAAACCCTCCATATTGAAATCAAAGAGAAGATTATAAGTGGAAGCGTACCTTGATCCATAAATGTGATTGCTTAAACGGGTTACAATCTTCCAATTGATACGTAGTTCCTCAAGATAGAGGTACCCCGTCCCGAACCCGTCTCATTGCCATCCCTAAGTGAGAGTATGTGTTTGCAAATCTTGAAAAAGAATGTCTCAATCATGTGAATAATGTTATGTAGTAAAATTGAAAGGGATTAATTTCTCTATCAAAGTTTTGCCAGACCCTTTCATACTCATGTAAACCCTCCATATTGAAATCAAAGAGAAGATTATAAGTGGAAGCGTACCTTGATCCATAAATGTGATTGCTTAAACGGGTTACAATCTTCCAATTGATACGTAGTTCCTCAAGAATTCTTCTTTATTGATGGAGATGCAGAGAGATGAGAAAAAATTATGTTCAATTGGAGACCATGACCCATAATAAATAACTGAATTTTGACAGTTATTATCTTTCAGTTATTCTAAATTGGCCCTTCATCAATTTAAAATAACTTTTTTGGTCTCTACACTTTGTTCTTTAGACATTTAATACGAATTAGTCCAAAATTAATTTTAATGAATCGCTTTATTGACTAAACTTTAAAGATATCATCACACATTTTAATATATATACGTGTGACCCCCATACGTTGAAATTTTTTCCAACATGTTATTCATCATCACTGGTATTCAATGAAAATCCTTTCCAGTGATACTAGTGATGAAATGACCTTGGGAAGTTGAAAGGCCCACCCGTTTCTTTCATTTTTAATTAAATTATTAATGGGAAGTAATATATTGGTCCACACCATATGTACACCATATCGCCATTGATCGATAAGCACCACTTATGAATAACAATACACATATTTAGATGGAGCTTGTTCTTAATCATTTTTCTGAACCTATTAGAGTGCTGTGCTAAAGTGCTCAAACTCAATTGTCCATGAAGTATGTATACTAAGTGAGACTACAAAAGGATGTCAAATTCTCTCTGAAAGATACTAGATACTACCTTGCAAATTGGGATAGAACAAGTTAAGAAAGTGGCTCCTTATATAGGAGCTAAGAGCTCTCTTTACAAAACAGGGATCTTGATTAATATGAATTAGAGAACAGTAAATAAAAATTTCATGGTTTGACAGTTAACCTACATCCACATGAAGATGAATACATTTTTTTCTAAATCGAAGCGTATAAATGAGTACAATAATATTTCATCATCGTATTAGGCAACATGTGAATACGAATATTTATCCCCTTTGAAGTCCTGTGAAATACAATCATATAACTTTTCATTTGCTAACACTTTCAACCAATCGACAGGTTGAGTTCAATTAATAGTTACTTTATTGTTGATGGGATTTCTTATGCTATAGTGAAAATACAAACTTTATAATTTCAAGACACTTTTATTTTATCACTTTCCTAAAGTAATATTTGTTTCTCACCAATAATGAATGCACAAGAGATATTAAAATATGCTTCCACGATACAAAGAAACCTCTTTGTTAATGCACTTAACGAAGACAGCTGAACACCAAGAACTTGATAATCTTATACAAGAGTGTTTATATTATGTTTTTGCAGTATAAGAAAATATAAAGTTTGAACAGGCCCGGCCCTGGACCAAAGCCACTAAGGCAATGGCCTAGGGCCTCCAATCTTAAGGAGCCTAAAAAAAAAACATGGTGGTTGATGGAGCAATCAATGATCCAAAGCAAAATGAAAAAAACAATCATAAATGTGTAAACACCAAAAAATTTACAACAAAAGTAAAAGTAAGAAAGGGAGATGAAAAAGAAAAGGAACGGCATTTTCTTCACCATTTTCAAAGTAGAAACTCTCAATTTCATACAGATCTTAATAGTTTCAGCAAATAATGTATGGCTATGCTGACGAACTCCTACGGTGCTTCTCCAAAAATGGAAAATTAATACATCACAACTAATTTTTACTAAAGCTTCATTTGTCAATTCCAAATGGAATATCATTTAATCATTTTCCCTCATTATAGCAGCAAACGTAATTGGACTGAGATAATCAATTAAACAAAAAGGGTGGAAATGAAAAAGAAAATGAAATTTTACCTGGTAGGGAAGGAAATAGAGAGTGGCACTTAATTAATAGGGCAAAACAATGTGTGGAGAAAGGTAAAGCAAATATTGCCAAATGAAGAAAAATAGAAAAAGTTCTTAAGGTAAAAGATAAAAAATAAAAAATTGCTCTCTTGGTTCATAATTTATTGCCTATATAACAATTTGGTCTTTAAATTTTTATTATAATTTTCTTTTGCCCTTGTTATGCTTGTAAAAAGATTTTTTTAAAAGTCTCATTATAATTATTTGCCTAGAGCTTCAAAAATCTCAGAGTCGGCCCTGAGTTTGAATTTGAAATGCAAGATGAAGTTGAAAAAAATGCAAGAAACTGTAGAAGAAGGAAGAGAGAACAAAAACGATATTTTATCACTTTTTCACATGTGAAATTAAAGTAAAACTTGAATTTATTTATAGATTCTTCTTACATACATTTACATATGTTACAACACTTTACACGTGTCTTTTGGAGTCCAATTACATAAATTAAAATTGAAAAAAAAAAATCAACTAGTAAAAAATTGTTGGGGATCAAAAAAATACCATTGATATCACCTAGTAAGGCGGATGTAGTCATGACCGGTCAGCACGACAGCCCACTTGTGCAGCCATCAAGCTAGCACAGGTGCACTAGCGTGATCATCAAGCTAGCAAAAAAATTTGAACCGTTATTTTGTTCTCCAACTTATCTCGTCATAATTCAATATATCCATCTATAATATAATACAAAATGTCTAAACAATATTCTTTTGAAAACTCTTTCCAACATTTATTGTTTTTTTTTATAAATAATTTTAGCACATTAATATTTTAGCTCGGGGCAATAAAGGCATTCTCTTTGTATAGATAATGTTTATTTTTTCTTTGAAAATAAGATTGGGGTTGAATCAATTCCTAGAAACAAATCAAACTATATTAACGAGTGCAATCAGTTAATTCTCGATATTCCACTAGAATCAAGGTCATGTTTTGATCAATCTATTCTTGATATTCCGTTAAAATCAACAAGCTTCATCTTGTAATTATCATATATTGTGCTTATCGTTGAATCAACCTGATATTAGAATTTAGCTATTTCTTAAGTTCATGATCTTCGTCGGAAAAGGAATGCTGGAACCTTTTCCATGCCTTTCAATCTTTAGTTGCTTACGGTGGTTGGTTTGAATAAAAATTTATGGTGGTTTATTAAAAATGTTCATTAATTGATATTATTATTTTTACAGTCCTACTATGTGTACATCTAGATTGACACACTAGAAGATACTCCACACACATTGGGATGAGGCCACGATTATTTTATTAAGTTCAGGTTCCACTCCCATGCGTGTGGAATGTCATTTGGGGGGTGTCAATCTAAACGTATGCACAACATTATTTTTATTTTTATTATATATCAGAACAAAAATTAGTACAATAATGAAGCCCTATTTTTGAAATGTAAGTGCAATTTTACAAGCATATTATTGGTGTGGAGTACTATTCCAAAAGGAGGAGAAAGTTGAATTTTGCTAGAAAGCCAGGTTCAAAAACAGGCTCAAAGACAGAATTTTGAAAATGCTGAGCTGGCAGGCAAAATCAATTAAAAACAGGAATTAAAACAAAAACGACCCCTCACACAACACGAAAAAGGTGAAGCCCTCTCTCCAACCCCTCAAAACCTTTCCTCTCTCCCACCGTTTCCTCCGCCGTCGTCTCCGACCAAGAGTAGCCCACGCAAGACTACAAAATGATAATGCTGTTCTTTTTCTCCTAAGTTCTTCCACTTTAAGCCCCTCCAACCACCATCAAGCGAAACAGCCTGGTTCGCCGACCAGGTATGGTGCCTTTTTCGTGTTGATTTTTTCATCATTTTGTTCAATTGTTGTTCGGTATGTTGTAATGTTGGCTTAAATTAATCCGACATTTAATTGTTCTGAAAATTGTGTTTTCAAATTGGGGGGGACACATACTAGGTGGTGCGTTGTGGTCGGTCTTTTGCTCTGAAATTTTTGCGGCCTTCAAGTTTGCAACGCCAATATTATTCTGTAGGAGACCAGCTTGTCTGCTTATAATTGTTTGTGATCACTGCAGAAAATGGTGGAAATTGGGGGATGAGCTTGACCTACAAGTCAAATAGAAATTGGGGGAAAAATGAATACAAATAAAATTTAGCATTTTGATGCCTTCAATCCATGTGGATATAAATGTAGTGATGTGCGGAAATGAATACAAGCAAAATTTATCATTTTGCTGCCATCAATCCATTTGGCATCCTTTTCTTCGAATCGCAGTGTCCGTGGCATTTTTTTACTGCAAGTCTGAATTCTGCAAAAATACCACCAAAACAATCTATTTATATAGAAAGAGCATAATTGTTTTGTGACATTAGTTAAGCCTTTACTAAGAAAATAAACTATTGAGTTGTATGGTTTTATATTGTACTAAAACGTCTACATAGGTTATCTGCAAGAAGTTGTACTCAAATAAATAAGTTGAACTTGAATTGTTTTATATATTCCATAATTTGAATTGTTTTGGACTGCTTAATCTTGAATATCTTATATATTTATTGTAAAATGTCCAGAAGGAACTATGAAATCTGTCATAGTTGTAGAGCTAAAGACCATTTGTTTGCCGAATGCAAAATGAAATGCCCTTGCACGCGATGTAATCAAGGATCTGAGAAATATTTTGTGGTGGAGAAATGGCCAATTTGATTATCAAAAAATGACATGTATATATATGTAATTGGTCTAGCCTTGTGTTTAAAAAATTGACTCTTGATTGTCCAGAAGTGTCGTTTTTTCAGTCCTAATAGAGTATGTAATCATGATGGTTATGGCATATATGTTAGAACTTAAATCTTATATATATATTTTTTTTTCATTTTTTTTCAAATTACTGTCTATGGCAAATAAGCAGATTTTTGCACTCTACGTTGCAGAATTTATAAGCTAATTTTTGCTAGTCATGTAGATTTATGAGCAATTTTTTGCAAACTTGGACTTTGATTTATGCTGTATTATGAGCAAATTTATGCAGCTCTAGAACTGAATTGTGCTGCATTATGAGCAGATTTTGGAGCTCTCCGATACTTAAAATCTATGCTGCATTTTAAGGATAGCAGTGCAAATTTTTGCACTGCTAGACTTTCAACTTTATGTTGCATTATTAGGAGACGTGTAAGCATATTTCTGAGTATAAAATAATGAAAACTTGTTGTTCATCTTATTTGTTTAACATGGAGAAAAAAAAAATGCTTGCATTGTCTTGATGTTTTCCGTAAAATTATAATAATGAATTGCTAATGTTGGAACCACCATTGTCTTATTGTATGCCATTTACTGTAAACCTAAGCAATGAACTCGCCATTTGGTGTGAACAGCCCTTTACAATTTCCACTAGCAAATTGGATGGGTTATGCAAATTAGAAAAATCTGGGAAGAAAAATAAATGTAGGAAACCCACATAAAAAATCCACGTCAACAATCATTAATTCATAATACATAATTCTCGAACCTTCCAATACCGACATCACTAAAATTCAAGTTAATATTACAATTGATTGTGCGTGAATGATGACAAAAAATATTAGAAACCAAAGTAAACAAAACGAGCCCCGTTCCTGCAATCATAAGCCACTGCAACCATGATTCATTAAATTTTGATAGTAGTTCATCATTGGTTCACCTACAACAAAATACCACAAGAAATATTTAAATACGTGTTCACGACAAAATCAATATTTGTAAAATAATAATCAATACATGTGTATACCTTGCGCATTCTACTTAATGTTTCCCGCCGGTGGATGGACAAAATTCTCATACGGTAAATGCTGCGAAAGGAATAACGGGGTGGGCATGGACACTTGTGATAAGGACAATGGTGTCACTATGGCGTTGGGCAAATATGACATTGGGGTCAACATGGAATACTAAACCGTGTAAACTGTGTTCACCGTTTGGGAGCATATATGTTAGCCAAAAATCAGTATATTAAAGTCAGGATGCAATATAATTCAACATTCAGAATTACTGAATTTCATGCAAATACAACTTCCATACACGGTATAGTCTTAAGGAATTGAATTTCCCCAAATTATAAGCCAATTTTTGTATTCTTTTTGGGAATTATCAGTGTTTAAGCTACAAAATCGATTACTTGAACGGTGTTCTATTTGAGCATGGTAAATTTTTCCAACTCTTTAGGTAAGAAAGACAGATTAAAACAGGTCTTTTGGAACAAAAGTTAAAAAAATGGTAGTAATTTCACCATCCCAACCCCCAACAACCCACACAACGACCCACATTGGAAAAAAATAAAGTTTTAATTTGAAATCATAGCAGCAGGAGAAATTTCTTGTTTTGTAAAAATTACATTCCTTTTCTAGTGGGGTTTTTGTCGCAAAAATTTCAGAGCAAAAGATCGCCCACAACGCACCACCTAGTATGTGTTCCCCCCAATTTGAAAACACAATTTTCAGTACAATTAAATGTCGGATTAATTTCAGCATCGCCAAGTCGCCAACATTACAACATACCGAACAACAATCGAACAAAATGATGAAAAAATCAACACGAAAGAGGCACCATACCTGGTTGGCGAACCAGGCTGTTTCGTTTGACGGTGGTTGGAAGGACTTAAAGTGGAACAACTTAGGAGAAGAAGAACAACATTATCATTTTGTAGTCTTGCGTCAGCTACTCTTGGTCAGAGACGGCGGCAAAGGAAACGACAAGAAAGATGAAGGGTTTGAGGGGTTGGAGACAGGGCTTCACCTTTTTCGTGTTGTGTTGTGTTGGTCGTGTTGTGTGAGGGTCGTTTTTGTTTCAATTCCTGTTTTTAATTGATTTTGTCTGTCAGCTCAGCATTTTCAAAATTCTGTCTTTGAGCCTGGCTTTCTAGCAAAATTCGAGAAAGTTATATGAACCAGTACAGTAAACGCAATCAACAATTTTTTAATTTTTACCCATTTTGGTGTCAAAACAACTATGCTTATTTTGTAAATTAGCCCCATTTGGCCTCCATTTTTCTTAACGAAAATAGGTGGATTGATATTTTTTTGAAAAATAAGTGGTTGAAAAAGAAGAGGAAAAATTTCGATTTACATGTAATATTATTTTATGGAAGATTGTGTAGTTAAAAATAGAAGAGAAAAAAATAAAATAAAATGTAATGTAATTTAATTTAATGAAATTCAATCGGGGGCTTGATCGGCAAGGAGTCGCGTATACTTATCAGTTAACAATTTTTCTCAATTTTTATACGAAAATATAAAAAACAAACGTTTTCAATAAAAGAAAAAAGAAAAACATTATTGAAATTTATTTTAAAATAAATTATTTTTCCTACAATTATCCTCAAAACCACACGTGATTTTAGTGCACTCGTACTGATAGATTGCTTTCAGACAGCTATTCCCTCACAAAACACAACAGGGTTAAAATTGGAACAATAAAGCTTGTCGTGCGCCCATGTGGCGCCCCCCGATTGGAGGGGGCGTCGGCGGGCATAGGCGCGCCTGTCAATGGCCCTTTGACTAGCATCACCCTTTACCCACTAACCTAATCCCTACCCACTACTTCATAGCCCTTCCTCTTTGTACAAAAATCGGACCTTACGTTTTTCTTTTCACATTTTCACAAAAACTCATGGGCAAGAACGAGAATCGAAAATTCAGTTGGAGCTCCGCCTTCGTGGGGGCGGTGGCGGCTTCCGCCGCCACGTGGGTGATTTCATCGAGGCCCCGAGATCCCACTTTCTACTTAATTTCACTTGACCTCACTTCCTTCAAGCTCAACTTCCCGGTGCTGGACGCCGAGATGATCCTGACCGTCCACGTCTCCAATCCCAATGTCGCGCCCATTCACTACTCATCCACGGAGATGTCTATATACTACGGAGGCTCACTCCTCGGCTCGGCTCCGGTGAAGGCTGGCTCCCAGCCGCCCAGATCCTGCCAGTTGCTTCGACTGCCGGCGCGGTTGAGCGGGCTGCAGCTGGCTAACCACACCAAGAAGTTCCTGTCGGACCTGGGGCGGCGGGAGATGGTTCTGGACTCGGCGGTGAATATCGAGGGCGCCGCTAAGGTCCTGTGGTGGGACCATAAGTTCAAGGTGCAGGTGGATAGTCACGTGACTGTGGATCCTTTGTTTCTCGATGTCATTGATCAGGAAAATAAATCGGAATTGGAAATCTTTGTTACGTGATAAAGGTTCTGGCTATGTTTATGCAATGGAATTTTTTTTTTTTTTCGTGTAACTGATTGCGCAACCCCAGTGGGGACTTTCCGGTTGCGATGGCTGCAGGGTGACGTATTATAGTGTAAAATGTTGGTAAAGGGGCACTGTAACATTTAGATTTGACCGTTTATAAACAGTTTAATTTATAAATAATTAAAAATATATTTTAAAAAATTGTTAATCTTTGTTTGATTAAGATGAAAATTAAATTTTTAGTAAAATTGATAGAATATGTAATTAAAAAGTTGTGGATTTTTGAGTTGATGTGATTAAAATTAGTTGTTGACTTTAATTTTGATTAAAATTTGAATTTAATTTCTATCAAATAAGAATTTTTGAACATATTTAATTAATTATTTGAAAATGAGCCATTCTACAAACAGGAGTAGGTTTGCAATTTATAATATTGTTAGAAAATTCGATAGACTAGGCATATAAAAATTGTTTATTGGTTTAAGCTCTAAAGAGATATGCAGTTTTTATGAAATAAAATTAATATGACAAATCTTTGAATATGTTTAAAGTTGATTCTTTAAGTTTTTATTATTTATATAAGTATCGTTTTCTTAAAATATTTAAGAGATGAAATTATTTTAAATTAATACATAAAGCGAATGCAATATTTGAAAAGATGAAATCAAATTGTTTGCCTCTTATATTGCATTCGATTTCTCAATATTGCAATATATGAGGCAAACAATTTGTTACACGAACATCGAGATTGACAATTCAGTGTACAGCTCCCTCATAATAAGGAGGGGGCCGCAATTTTTTTTTATTGGGTGAGGGCCTATACAAACATCAAATTAGTCCCATACATGCTTAAAAGTATAGTAATTTTTAACAAATTTTGATAAAAAAAAATGATAAAATGTAAGATTGAAAATTAGAGCATGTTTGGATAAGATTAAAATCTGAGTCAAAGTAAAAAATTAATATTGATTATATCTTTTATACGTTTCACAATTTTTTAATCACAAATTTCAAAAATTTCTATCAAAATTTATTTAAAAAAATAATTTTAATTCTCACCTAACATCCCTTCTCCTATACGTGCTTAAAAATAATTTTGTAAATTTATTTGAGTCCTGTCCTTGGAGAAAGTAAAGCAAATAAAAAATGGCGCAAGGCAGAATGGTTATCGTCTCTGCTCTACAGTTCGCTTGCTCCGATGATGTCTCCAAAAACGTCGATACTGCTGAAAGGTACGTTTTCACTTTAAGCAAATCAAATCTCTTAGAATTTTTTTCATTTCGAGATTTAATTCTTAGGTCACGGTAACCGTGTTTTAATTGTATTTTTTTAGCTAGGAATAGGCACGGCGAAATAATTAATCAGTGATCGTACTACTGATTTGTAAGCAGAAATTTCTGACCTTATTTGAGTATTCGTTGTTTGAGAACCTTTTGAGTTAAGGTAGTTAAAAAAGTATGGAATTGGACTCTCGTGGCCACCAATATGACAGCCTGAGATACATCCCACCATTTAACTCCTCCACAATGCTGTAGAGGCGGGCCGGTGGGGATGCTCAAGGTTGGAGTTCAATCATTTTTTTTTTTAAGGTGCATTAGCTTCTTGTACTAAGTTCGAGACGGTACTGAGTAGGATAATAGAGTGAACTAATATCAAAATCGACGCCTTTCCATTGTACCTAAAAGAAGAAAAAAAGAATTTTAATTTTATAATTGATGGGACAAGGTGAAATCAATCTGAAATATTGGAAGTTTGGTTCTTAATTGTAATGACGAGGTCATGGATCCATGGTTATTAATCATCATCCTCACTTCCTTTTCAGAGATCCAAAAAATTAATAACTATGCAATGTTTTATGGTTGATGGATGTATATTGCTGGACAGATGCTCTGTAATCGTATCCTCTAATTTGTTGTGGATGATTTGTTTCCGTTGTTGGTTATCAATCACCCTAAATGCTACTATCTACTTAATCAAAGAGAAGAGGGAATAAATTGTTTACGTGATATTTAAGTACTGAACAAGATCTACAATTCCCTAATAGTTAATTAATTTTTATTGTGGAGTTTGGATATGGCAAAAGCAGACAGTAACTTGAATCCCTGTTGGATCGCTCTCTACAGGAGCTGAGTCTCTATGATATAGGAGCTGATAGAAATAATAGTATTCTAGCTCCAACTCATGTTTCAAATATAAAGAACATTTTGTATTTTCATTAGAATTTTGTTGGCATTTGGCATTATCATTTCGGTATCATTAAGGGTTCTTTGAAGCAGATTGGTTAGAGCAGCTCACAAGGACGGTGCAAACATCATTCTTATACAGGTTTGTGCTCTTCAAAGTAAAGAATTATCTTCTTAATAATATTTTGGTATCTACATTCCCTTTTTGTTGGTTTTGACATCTTTACTAGTTCTCTTGGATTTCTATAATTTATTTTCATATTTTATTTTGGAAGATGTGTCGTCATTTGCAGCAGATATCTCCCTTGATGTCATCGAAATGTTGTTTTAAACACTCAATAAATTCTCGAGCCTGAAATCTCAAAGAGGAAATAATATTTCTTTTACCATATGTTCGATGCCAAACATGATGGCTATAAGGTTGTCGCGACTTAAAGTTGGCATATGGAAAATTGAATGCGCTTTTGTTTCTTCTTTTTGATTCTTAGTTTAGTTGGTCACTTGTTTTATAATTTTCATTTTTTTTTGTTCATCCACGAAAGACAGAATTATTATACTTATCCATACTCCAAAACATTCCCTTGGGATTCATATCCCAGTCAGGACAGAATTATAATGTTTATCCATTCTCCAAAACGCTCCCTAGGGTTATAATTCTGTTAATACTTGTTGGTCAAGAGAATGGATCTGATTTTTGGCAGAGTTTTTGCAATCTAAATTCATATTTCAAATCTCCAAAATGATTTCAGTGTGTGTAGGGAGCTTAGAAATCTTGTTGACTATTAGAATCCAAACTAATGTTATTAGACAGATTTTGCACTTCACATAATTAGTTGCAAATTGATCCTTGGATGTAGATCAAAAAAATGATTACTGGCAAACTCATTGAGCTCCTTAGACCATATCTAAATTGTCAAAAGAAGAAAGACAAGAAAAGATGGACTACAAGAAACAACACAAGTGAACAATATTTAGGTGAAATTGAATTTCTTTTTCCTGAAAGAGGTTAATGATGCAAATCATAATTTTTTGGTATATTGTCAAGCAATTGACATTGGCTATCTGTGGTAGCTTTTACTTTTGGGTTAAGGGTTGGAAAACAGACTACTGGCAGTGATTTTCTTTGGCAATTTCTCATCTTCCATACATTTGAAATTTTTTAAATTAGATTAACAATGATAAAAAACTAGGTCTTATTTCTAATACATTTGGGGTTAACTGTCCCAAATCATTTTTCATTACTCTGTTTGATCAATCACAACATTTACTGAACGACCCAGTGAAATCATATCCTTAACAACCATATAAGACCATGTTAATTAGATTTACTACTTCCTCTTCTAACACGTTCTACTAAAAATTGCTTGTGGATGAGAGCTTCTTTTAGGGTATGCAATGCATGTTCAACCACCTAAGTCATCATTTCCTTTATAATTCTTTACAAACAGTAGTCTTTCATAATTTTTTTTTTCAGGAATTATTTGAGGGTTATTACTTCTGCCAAGCACAAAGGGAGGATTTCTTTCTGCGAGCTAAACCTTATAAGGAGCACCCTACAATAATGAGGTGAGAATGTTCAAATATTTGGCTTTAAATGTGGATATTAACTCAAGTAAACTCAGTCTTTGTTGGTAAACCTGTGGTCACAGGATGCAGAATCTTGCAAAAGAATTGGTAGTAGTAATACCAGTTAGCTTCTTTGAGGAGGCAAACAATGCACATTACAATTCAGTAGCTGTAATTGATGCTGATGGGACTAATCTTGGACTTTATAGGAAGTCCCATATCCCAGATGGGCCAGGTTTGTCGACTGTGCAAGTCTGCATCTAATTTGATATATTTGGTAATAAATTTAAATAATAGCAAATTAAATTTCTCCCAGGATACCAGGAGAAATTTTACTTCAATCCAGGTGACACTGGTTTCAAGGTTTGTGTTGATTATTTTGAAGTCCAGAGATAAAACTTTTCAATATGTATTTTTTTTTTTTTTTTTAGTTCTGAGTGTTGATTATGATTATTTCAATGACTTGTAATACTGACTGACAGGTATTCCAAACTAAATTTGCCAAAATTGGAGTAGGTAAGAGTTTCTTTACTTCTACCTTTTGCTTGTTTGTGTTTCATTATAATCTACTCATAATTTAAAGTCAAAGTCAAACATTAATTTTATCTAGACATTAACAACAACTGCCAACTTATTATCCACATAATTCGTATGACTTATTACTCGCTTTCATTATAATCAAATCATAATTTTTTTCCCAAATAAGCACCTTATATTCTACAGTTTTCACCTTATTTAGGAATACTAAAGATATTCTGGAAAGCCAACTTTCAAACTTTATCTGTATGTAGACTTCAGCTTAAACTAGAAACTGCTAGTCACAGATGAGTGAAAGTGGGAATATTCTCTCTCTTTATATTGTTTCTACAGGAACATTCAACATGCTTCCTGTTTATTCCTTTACCAGGAATTTGCTGGGATCAGTGGTTTCCAGAGGCAGCCCGTGCTATGGTACTTCAGGGTGCAGAAATATTGTTCTACCCCACTGCTATTGGTTCTGAACCTCGAGACGATGGCCTAGATTCTCGAGATCACTGGAGGCGGGTAATGCAGGGGCATGCCGGGGCTAATTTGGTGAGTCCCTATTTTCATTCATGGGTTATACATCTATAACAAATTTTATAAGGGAATCATATGAATCATTTATTGAACCACCTCATCTAAAAATTTAAGATGTTAGAGAGGGGACAAGCTTATTTATTTAAATTATGTCACGTGCCGTGCCCCCCCTATGGGTAGACCTTATTCATTTGTTCACTGAATGTCTTAAGACGTGCACAATGTTCATAAATTTGTAGCAACAAGACTTGTACTCGTGATCTTTATGTGTTTTGATGTCATGACAACCCACCTCTTTTGAAAAGTTGAAGTCTTGAACTTTTAGAGAAGGGGTATGTTATTTAATCTATGTCTTCAACTTTTATTGTGGTGAACAGTATCAACCATACATTGCTTAAATTCTGGTCTCCTTGAATCATAAACCCTCCAATTTGTTAGTCAGATTCATCAAGAAACTATGCCCCTAATTGGTTTAGCTAAAAGTCAGATTTTTATTAGATTTTGATAAAAGTTGATGAAATATGTGGTTGAAATTTTGATAAAAGTTGTGGGTCCCATGAAACATGTGTTGAAAATGAGTTTAAGGAAAACGAGTTACAGAAAATGGAGACCAAAACAAGTCTAGGTCTGTAGAACAATCAATTCTTTTAATATTCTATAATATTCACTCTGTTGTTCGCTATAATGACTCCATTTATCTATCTTTGTCTAGCACTTTGTCTATCACGTTTGGCTGGATAAGGAACACAAACTATCTATTTCTTTTTTTAAGGCTTTGAATTCAGAATAGGCTTATGGACCGACCTCCATAGGCTTGAATTTTTAGGGGATTGTTTGCTTATCTTTTTCCATGTTGGTTAATCAAACAGAGATCTATATTCACCTTTCTTGACTGTTAATAGAACATATTAATGCAAAATGGTCTTTTGGTGGAAACATTGATAAATGCATTTCCTATCCAGTGGTACTATTTCTCATATTTTGGTTTGTTACAATGAGGACTTCACAAAGTAACATATCCTCTTGGGCTTACATTATACCCCATCTTGTAGGTAATTGATGTGGAAACAAAAAGCAAAATCTTTTCATTTAGCATGCTTTTAGGACTTCTTGTACCGTGGCAAACATAACCTATTTGTATCAATTTGCATTTTTATGATATGGCCATCTGGCTTTAATGCATTCAGGTACCTGTAGTTGCTTCAAACCGAATAGGAAAAGAGATAATTCAGACAGAACATGGCAAAAGTGAGATCACGTTCTACGGGAATTCTTTCATAGCAGGTAAGCTTTTCAAGAATTAGCTAGAATTTGTAAAGTTGCAAGTACACGTCATAACGTTCACATATAAGGACTTTCAAACATGATACTCTGTTGAACAGGACCCACAGGAGAAATAGTTGCCACTGCTAATGATAAAGAAGCAGCAGTTCTTGTCGCGGAATTTGATCTTGATAAAATTAAATCCATGAGATATAGCTGGGGGATATTTCGTGATCGGCGTCCAGACTTATACAAGGTTCTTTTGACCTTAGATGGCAGTAACACATCTCTATGATTTATCAATGCTTTTTGAGGGAGATGATCAATAACAAAATCAAGCGTGTTTCTTTTCGTTTCATTTTTCTGCGGGAAAATTTGTGGTTCATTAATTGAATGAAGAACCATATGTTTGAACATCAATCCGATGAGCCATGTAACAGCGATATGTTTGATGCTTGGAAAATGACATTAATCATCGTGTAGAATCCTGGGTCGCAAACATTGATTGATTCGATTCATGATGAAGAAAAAGAATTCTTGGTTCAGTTCTCCACCATAACAATAGAAAAAAGATTGATCAAATTTTATCGAGTTTGACTCATAGTGATCATTTATCAAAGAACGATTCTAGTTATCAAATGATTGAACAATTGGGAGCAATTTACTTACGATACTTAATTGACATTCATAAAAAATATCTATTGAATTATGAGTTTAACACATCCAGTTTAATAGAAAGATGGATATTTTTTGCTTATTATTCAAACAATCACTTATTCACAAACTTCGTGTGAGACTTACCTTTTTTGCATGGCATTGAGAAACTCTTTCAAAGTAGTGTAACCATATTAAGTGACTTTTTTCGAATCACTCTATCAATGTGTAGATTTTGATAGTGATTCTAAATGCCCTTTTGTCTTTATGATGTCATATATTGTAAAAGGAAAAAGCTATGACTGCAATAATTTTTCCTGTGGTTAATATCTTCTGGATATTCCATTTGATTCCACAATGATTGGAATAAGTTAGAATTTTTATTTTCTTTCACAAAAAAATCACAACTGTTGATAGAAACTTTAGCAAAAAGATCCAAAAATAGATTTTGTGATGTTCTTTCTCAAAGAATTGACAACCGCTCACAAGGTTTGGGTGAATTTCTGTAGCCACTTGGAGGTTCAGCAGCCTCAGATTTTGCAACATTTATTAAATATCAATATTTTTTTTTTTTTTGCCCATACTTCCCTGTAGGATCAACATGATGATGATGCAAGGCAATATATATAGAAATTTTCGTGATTATTAGCTTTATGCCTTCCAATTTCCCTACCAAATATTGTTGACATGGTGAAACCGTGAAAGTTTGGTAGAGTAACAGTAAGTTTGAGAGTTGAGTTTCTTACTCTTAAGCTCGACCTTTTTTGGCCTTGGCTCGGCCCATCGAGTTATACCTTCTCATGGCTTAGGCTCGATCCCTTGGCATCGCCATTCTAATGGCATAATCAACTTGTTGATTTATCATTCTTGGAAAAGTCGAGGCAATTAATAAATTAAGCCAAGAAAAACCTCGGTGGTGGCCATTTGTTCCTATCCTCATATTCAAACACACAGCAAATTTGTTGGTTCTCAATAAATCCTTAGAATGTTATTTTGACCTTGGAAACTACTCATAGATTTTCAAGTGTTCCAGCAATTTAACACGTCCAGATTCAATAATTGAATAAGTGGGCTAAAGTAACTAAGGGGCCGGAAAGAACTATTGTTCATGTTCTTCATAGGAACATCTATAATCAATCATCTTTCTCAAACGATGTTGTATCTCTTCCCTCAACGACAACATATACCCCCACAACATATGCTAAAATGCTGCATAAAGTCTTTTACAACGTTTTTTGACCGCTGCAAAAACCTTTTTTTGGTGTAGTGGGGAAAGAACTATTGTTCATGTTCTTTATAGGACATCTATAATCAATCATCTTTCTCGAACTTTATTTGCATACCATTATGGGAAAAAAGCAAAAAATTATCTTACACATTGCAATGCAAAAAAGGCCAATTAGAACTGGAGAATTTTCCTAGCTCTATGTTATGAGCTAATCTTAGACGTCGCAGTTGATTTCAACATTCTCTTCTTCCAATTTTCTCGTCCCTCTTCATTCATATTGCCCTCGCTTTTAGCATCATCATTTTTACTTGTTTCTCCATTGATTTCCTCGATGTTATCATCATCTTCATCTTCTTCCTCATTTTCTTCAAGAATTTCTTCATCGGAATGAATAAATTGCAACTTCAAACGTCCATTTTCGCGACATGCATGCATGAATTCCTGAGTTGGTATCCTTATCTCTTTAAGAATAAACCGGCCGTCTTCTCTGTACGATTTAAAGCACACCCATGGCTTCCCACTCCTACCTATACAAGAAATGGGAGGAGGAAATGACCCTCTACTTGTTCTTGATCTCTTTGAATATTCACTCCAATTACTTCCTGTTTGAGGATTTCTTGTGAAACTCTTTCTCTCCTCCTGATGCTGAAATTCATTACAAATGTCATTCCTCGACAAATCCTCAACATCATCAAAGCTTTCGAATCCAAGCCCTTCGGTGCATAGTGATAAACTGTCAGAATTAACAGACGAAAAGCTATCGCTATGCCGGGTGGTTGGATAATAACTTGATGTTGGACTCTTGGCTTTGTCATGATTATTGCTGTTTGGGCTCTCACTTTTCTCCCCGTTGAGTTTTTCATTATCAGGTTGTTGATTCACATCAGGCAAAAACGTCGAATTTGAGGACAAAGATGAGGATGGAGAGGATTGAGGAAGAGGGGGGGATGAAGATGATTCAGAAGCATGGTTTTCTTTAAAATGTAATTCGCCGAATATTTCTCTAAATGACGAATCCTCAACCGTTTTCATGGATTTTATTTGTTTCCATGATGTAAGAGATTCAAGAAGTGTTGGATTTTCTGGTAATGGCTTCTCAAAGATATGTTCTAGGTTTCCACAGGCTGCCATGGTTGGCCTTTTGAGTTTTCCTTTTCTCCTAGAAGACAGAAAACACATATATATAAGAAAATACTAATTGTGGAAGAAATTGATAAAGAGAGAAATGCACGGGAAGGGCATGAAATTGTTGCTGATAAAGTCAAGGGGATGGAACTATTTATTAGGGGTGACTCTCAGCTCGTAGTGGAATAAGGATGGGTGGTTATGAATCTTTAGAATTTGGTGGTCACAATTATAATTTGTAGTTTTCTTTATCTTTCCTCAGTAAAATTTGGGTTTCACCATGTGTCGTGTATCCTCCAAAATCACAAAAGATTCCAACTCAACAAGATAAAGCATACTCTTCTTTATAATTATCTATAAAAACAACAAGAAATCTAAGGTGGGCGGCTACGAGAATGAACGTTCTCAATTTTCCTGCAACTCCGAGGTGCATGTTGTGTTATCTCGATGTGATTGCCAAGATAATATAAACCCTTAACAAGCCCATCTCGAGATAATGCTTTATTTATTTCCTTCTTCGACCTGTTTAAATCAAGAAGGATTTTCATGAATGAATTGACCCTAAACTACGTGAATCTGTTTTGTTATCTAAAATAGAGCTGCATACAGACTTGCTTTCAAAAAAAATTTGCCGATTTCTGCCCCCTAAATTCTGTGTGTGAATGATAAGTTTACCCGGCTGATCCTCATGTATACATCAAGAAAATGATGGCACCCATATTTCATTTTTCTATGATGTATTTTCAAGTAGATATATAACAATAATTGAAGTGGACAGTTCCAAAGTAGGATTACAAAAGCTTCAAACCACAGGTTTGCTTGGTGGTTCACTCGTATTTCGCTGCATTGGACAGCAAAAAGTCACAAATCTTATCAAGCATTCAATCGAGTCATGTCTAATATTGTTTATCAAATATACCCTTTGCAGTGATTAACAATGTTGCAACGCAATTCCATATCTTTGTTGTAGTTTTAGTGCTCGAAAAGGTACATTAGCTACATTTAGCTAATGACAAAAAACGAAGAATGATTTTTTTTTTTTGTTAACTAATTTGTTTATTAACGTAGTTATTAGGGTTTCATTTATGAGTTAAGCTTGAGGTACAGGCCCTAGTTCACAGGGTCTGTACCGACACAGACATATAGGGGGGTGCGTGGGGTTATTTTTGCCAATTTTTTAAACATATGGATCTCACATCATGTGAAACTTCTGTATTTCTTCTGTAAACCATATTTATGTACATTTGGCTTAACTCTTCATTTATAGTAACTATGTTATCCTTTCTTAAGTAAATGGAAGATGACATTTGTAACACTCCGAAAATTCGTTATAGTCGTTAATATTAGAAATTAGGACCTTATAGTGAGAAGTTGAATATCTAAGGATCAAATTGTTTGGTTTATATTGTTTAGGGATCAAATCGTGGACTATTCATAGTTAAGGACATAATTGAATTTTGTAGGATCACATTCATTTTCAAGTTTTAACTGCCACTGTAATTATATTTGGTAATAAAGGAATTAATCATAAATGCTTAATTAGAAAACCATTTGGTTTTTGGAAAAAAATGAATTAGATTAGGTAACACTACAACAAAAAACATCTTTTGCAACACTCAAAATGCAACATTCAATCAATGAATGTTGCTAAAAGAGTCTATGGCAACATTCAAATAAGTGAATGTTGCAATTGGTTAACTTTATTGAGTATTAGCAACATTCTTTAAAAGAATGTTGCGAAAGGGACTTTTCGCAACGTGCATTGAACGTTGCGAAAAGTTTTTCTTTTCGCAACGTTCGCCGCACGTTGCGAAAAATTTTCTTTTTCGTAACGTGCAACGAACATTGCAAAAAGGAAAACTTTTCGCAACGTTCGATTGAACGTTGCGAAAGGGTTCTTTTAAAAGGTAAAAGCTGGAAAAATAAACCCTGCTAAAACATTACGCAACAGTAGCCTGATTTCTATTTCTCTCTCTCTCTATCTCTATCTCTATCTCTCTCTCAGTCTCTCGTCGTCTCCTGTCTCTCCTTAGTTCCAACCGGAGTCACTCACAGTCATCGACCAACTCTCCCACCATTTGAAGCTGGACCTTTGCACGGCGCTACTGCAGGACACCGGTCCACTAAATCTGGTAACAACATTTGCATCTGCCGATCTGCGGTCCGTCCAGTCTTACCCTGCATCTGTCGTCTGCCGACTGTATCCGTCGTCTATTCCAAGTCTCCAATTGAAGGTGTGTTAATTTTAGTTCTATTTCTGAAAGCTGAATGTGATTTAGGTCTATCATCTATGAACGTGATTTCGGAATTATAAATCTGAATGTGATTTAGGGATTTAGGGATTTTTGGGTAGTGTTGATTTGCAGCTCTGGTTGTGTTCGTTTTCTCCAAACTATCGGGTTCTTCCAGTTTCAGCTTTGGTTTCTGCTTGATTTTCGTCTCCTGCTCAAGTTCGGTCAGAAATTTGGAGCTTCTGGTTTTGACTGTGAAGTTTGGAGCTCAAGTTCGCATGTGAAGTTTGGCAACATTGAATTGGGGTTGGGAATTGGGATTCATGTTAAATCTGCTTCGATTTTTACTGGAGTCTCATATTATTACAATCTCAATGCTTCAAATAAATGCAAAAAGATGACATTTTATTTTCCCAAATTACTGAATGAGATCGATGACATTTGCTGGAAAGAAGAGGAAGAAACCCGAAGACTTATTCTCTGTGAATTTCTCCAGGTGGGTTGTTCTGTTTCATCTAATTTGTTTGATGGGTTTTCGGATTTCAGCTGCAGAGCACAAGTGCTTGAAGAGAAAGGTGAAGGAAGAGGGGGCTTTGAATGCAGGGTACGGGATTTGGCAGCAGAGTTTGGTGGTGTTGAGGAGCTCTGGACCTAAGGTTTTGCAAGTGCTGATGATTTTTAAAGAGCAGGGGTTGGTACTTGCAACACTCTTGGGACTCTCGGCATTTTTCTCCATGGAGGAGACCTCAATCACTACACTCTGGCCTTGAAAGGTATGGTGAATTATAATCTTTAAAAACTTTTATCTAGATTTTCAGGAAAATTTTACATCTTTGGGGTTACTAGAGCTGCATTGCTGAGAATACTGCAAATCTAATATTTTTTCATGTATTAAAGTTGCATTGATTAGAATAATGTGATATTATGCTGGTTTCACTTATGCTCATTTCCTTGATTTTGGTAAAACTTTCTTGTTGAATGTAAAGAGGTTTTAAGGTTAGTAATGGGTATGTTTCTTGCACTTGGTGCTTAGTGGCGATGCCTTCTGATAGAAATCTGTATCGTTCCATGTAAGATGTAGCTTAGTTACTCTATCCTAAAGTAACTGGATACTCCCCTCCATCAGACGAGCTGGTGATTTAGATATAGTTTGCAGAAAAAGTTGTGTTTTACTTTTCTGGGATATGAAGTCATATAAGTAATGTAGTGCTGCTTAATCTCTTGGGTTCAGCTTTAAGGAAACTATAGTTCCATCATCTGAAACTTCAAATGCCTTGCACTTTGGAACAAGCCAACCAATTTTTAGATTTGTCAATTGTTTCTATAGTTCTATATAGTATCTTTGTTGCAGAAACTTCAACAATTATGGCAATTCTAGACTGACAAAATTCCTTTGCTAGGATCATATCTTAAGTACTGTCTATAATCTCTATATCATATCATATCATATCATAGCATTTCATTTTTGTTTTCCAGTAAAAACTTTTAGTTAGTTCTTGGATACAGTAAAGTCTAGGCACATAACTGGCAATCTATCTCATGCTGAAAATTTTAGTTTCTCAAACATGGATGTAATTGGTGCTATTTTGGTTTTAGGCCTATTTTTTAATTTCTTGTATGCTGCAGTTCCATGGGAATTCAAATTCTTTTTCTCCTGTCTATTTTCCACCATTTCTTGTGAAAAAAGAATTGTGGATATGGTAATTGATCAGATCCTGATATTGTAATGAAACTCAGGTACGGGAGTTGGCTGAAAAAAGAGTCTGAGGATGGTGTTTTCAAAATGCTACGCAATGATGTCACTCGATGACGTGTTTCTGTAATGTAACTGTACATTATTCTATTTATTTTCACTATACATCTCATTCATGTACTTATCCCACACTAGTGGGATGCAATATTGGTTCATCAGAGTTTTATGGAAGGAACTGAAATGCTATTGAAGTTCTTTTAGACTAAATTTTGATTTTCTATTCCTAGTTTAGTTCCTTTATTAATTACTCAGTCTTCTCTGTTATTTAGTGATTAGTGATTTTGAAAACTTTCTCCAATCTTGTTATTATAAACAAAAGGGAGCTCATATCTTATAGTCCCTGAACTTCTTATGGCAGGTTTGGGAAGGTGAACAGGACGGTACTAAACAATATTAAAGAAGGAAAAGAAGTGAACGTTTAGTTCGTTCTACTGATATTGTATACCAAACATAACCTTAAATGTTTTTCCAGCTTGAACCCCCATCACTGCCACCAAATACTTTGTGTTTTTTAATGAAAAACATTATATTGTTTCAGCTAGAAACTTTTCGAAAACAAGGATGCCATTCATGCTGCCCATTGTTGCTTTGTTTGCTCTATATGGCTTCAGTTGTTGCATTTAGTTTTAGTTTAATGGTTATTTTTCTCCTGTAATTGCAGATGGGGCGGGGAAGAAATGCTAAGATGCCCTTGAAGAAGGAAAAATAGGAATCTTCTTCACTGGGCAAAAACTAGTGAAGTAGGAAAAATATGAATCTTCTTCATCACTTAGTAGTAGGCATTACTCGGGCTGAGTTCAAGCAAAGATTAGTCCTTTAAGCTAAAAGCTTAAGTGATGAACTAGCCGACTTCCCCAATGATGCTTCTTTCCCCAAATTGGAATGGTATTTTCTTCACTATTTTTAATATTTTTTATTTGCACCCAGTTTAGTATCATTTAACTTGCATTGAAGGGTGCACTTATGGCATTACAATGAAGTCGACTACCACAATGAAAATTAATTTTCAAGCATAAGCCACTTCAATTTTTGCAATAGTACTTATTGTTGGTTATTACTTTCTTAAGCGGGTCTATGGACTTGATATTTTTTGCAATAGTTCTTATTGTCTGTGGACTTCAAAAGTGATTGCAATTTTCTTGTTTCTAAACTTTACTCACGAATTTTCTTGTCTCTAAACTTTATATTGCAATTTTCTTATCTCTAATATTTTTTTTGATTTCTTCGTACACTTCAAATGCTTCGTACATGTATTTTATTAGTAAATCATAGGGAAATTAAGTTGATTTTGCTTATGATGTTTGATATCTCTACAGGGTTCAAGTCGCTAGAGACGAGGAAGCTGATGGAATGACACTTGTAGTGGGATGATTCGGTTAATGTACTTCATCTTCTTTTTATTATTATTTATTTAATTTTGTACGTAAGATGTAGTTTTAACTTGTCTTATTTTATACAAGTAATTTTATTTTTTTAAGAGAAGTGTAAGAGAGTTTGCTCTTATTTCAATAGCTTGTTTATACTTTAAGTGTATGGATTCAAATTCGTAATGAAATTATTATTTTTTTGCAATTCAAAAATGTTTCACAATGTGTAAATTTTTAATTTTGCTAGGCCAAATTTGTAAATTGTTATAAAAAAGTAGAAAAAAATGTTGAATTAATAAAAAAATATAAAATGATCTATGACGACGACAAAAAAATATTTAAAAAAAAAAAAAGAATAAAAGCTTTTGGCAATGCGCAATGCACGTTGCGAAAAATCCTTTTCGCAACGCGTATTGCACGTTGCGAAAACTGTCTAGTCTACGGCAACATCAAAATTCGCAACGCACGCCCGAACGCTGCAAAAGGTCTATAGCAACGTTTTTTGCACGTTGCAAAAGGCAGTTTATGGTGTAGTGTAATTACTATGTGTGTGTGTAAACTAAAAATTAGGTTAGGTATATATATATATATGATAAATGCTCAAAATTATAGTAAGAATAATTATAAATAGTTAAATACCATAAATATGGAGCAAATAATGAAATATTGCATTCTTCCATCTATGGCAATATTTAATTATTTCCACACACACACGGCATTCACATTTCTCCCACACACAAAAGTCATTTCATTTGTCCTACAGACAAAAATTCATAAGTGGGCTTTGAGTAGTCAAATACTTCACACTCATTTTATCAAATTCCATTCAATTCACGAGGTAAGTGATCTTGCAAGTGCTTTATGTAAACTTGTATCTTGTACTTAAATTTTAGAATTCGTTTATGAGCCATATATGTTTATGATAAGAAGGTCGGAGTTTAGTAGCGCTACGCACAGAAATTACTACCACCTATATATGTTCAAAGTAGTTCATGTGTCTTCTATGTGTATGATATGAAATCTCGTCTTTCCTTAATTTAAATGCAAATTACTTGTTCATTGCACACACTTATTGAGATTTTCTTAAATCTCACCTTTAAGTTTTTCCCCTTTTCAGGTAATTGAACCCGGGGAGTTTGGAGCTAGAAATCAGTCGGTGATGGCGGAAATGTTTTTATTTAGATTAAAAAGGGAATTCATAATTTCAAAAGATTTTCAATAATTGGTTACTGTTTGGGAATAAATGTTCTTTTTATTTTATTTTATCTTGAAAGATTTATTTTTTTTTATTTGAGGAATAAATGATTGTTATATATTTGGTTTGATATATATTTTTTTTCTGATTTAACAATACTTAAGCCTTTAAGAAATTGGGATATTACAAATGGTATCAGAGCGAGTCTACATTTTTGTAGACTAAAAAAAAATTATCTTGGTATAATTCACTATGAAGTGTGAACAATGAACAATGACTTCATGATGGAAAACAGGAAAAGGGGGGGGGGGAGCATGATCTTATATTTTAAATCATGTTGTCATGCTATCACTATTCACTATAATTTTAAATCATGCCGTCACTTTTCACTATTTTAAATTACTGAATACTAAAAAAAAATTTTTTTTTTTTTTTTTATACTCAGATTTCCCAACTTATGACATGCGATGTCATTGTTCATAACCAAAGTCACTGTTCCACATAAAAAAAAAGGGTTTTAATAAGAATGACATCACGCGATGCCACGTTCCAAGGTGCAATGCTTTCCTATCAGATAGGAAGATATATAAATTATATTTCATATGATGACGATTATTTTATGATCATGCTTACTATGATTTTTTTTTTATGTTTAGATTTCGCAATCTTGTAAAGGATTACGAGTCGATTAACGATTACGTGAACAAATATGTACTAAATTACAATTAAATAAATTAGAACTTGTTTTATTCATTGAAAAGTGTGCTTATTTACATACGAACTTCTCTTTATATGTGCCTAAATTTTACAGTTTAGATATTTAAAAAATTTAAACTTCAAGATTTCTAATTATTAAAGCGGAAATATCTAGATACTAAAAGAATACAAGTTAGGAACGTGTATATATAGAAATTCCTTCAACTAGGAAGTACCATTATGATTTATGGAACGTGTTTAGTCATGAAACAATATGCCTAACCATTGGTTTAAACTAAATAATTAAGTGATTATAAATTTATTTTCGTAGGTGGTTAATAGACGCACGCAATCGGCTAGAGACCAGGCCCGTAAACGTGAAATGTTCTTGAGGTTGCATAGGACATATGTGAGGAATCTGAACCACAGCCTATTGGAGCATTTAGATGCCATAGAGCGAATCATCAGAGGGCGAGAAGGAATGAACATGATTTACGTAGAGATGAAATTGTCTATTATCTCCATAAAACACTTAGCTCATATTGGAGACAATTTCTTGAGAGGCTTGAATAAATGTTTGAGTACCAAGTCTTCCCTGTCGCATTGATTTTATGTTTGAGGAACATGTGGATAATAAACACCGAGGATACTAGGTATATCGATAAGTTGTTGGGATACGAGTCTAATCGTCGACGTCCACATAGCCCACCTTGCATTGGCCGCTTTCTAAGTGTACTGACAGTTGACAATAGAGGTAACATTATCGGGGAAGCGATAAGAGAAGACATCGAGACCTTGAGAAGAGCCATGAGTACCACCTTGCATCATATTTCGAGGAGAACCGTAGGCACAACCTTGGAGAGAATCTAGAGGCAGGCTGAGACGAAAGCGCCAGGGAAAATATATATATATATATATATATATATATATATATATATTCATTCATTCTTAATCTGATGGTTAAGTAATTCTATGTTTACATTTTATTAAGGTTATGAAAACTCGCTCTAGAAACTCAAACAATAGGAACAGGCAAACCCAGGCAGGAGCTACTGAAACGAACAACGACAACAACAACCAAAACAACAAATTTATGTAGTTTCTGGAAGCGATACGTAACACAACACCACCCGCCGCACCAACTGTTGCACCACCACATGCAGAGAGGAGTGTGACTTCAATAGTGGAACAATATCGCAAATTACAACCCCCTAGCTTTGAGGGAGGCACCGATCCACTAGCGGCAAAATAGTGTATATGCAAGCATGAACGAATTTTTGAACTTGTTGAGTGCTCGGAAGGAATGTAATCTGTGTGCAACCTTTATGTTGGATAAAAGGAGCAAGACATTGGTGGAAAATGACCAACAAGTCCAGAGCAGCTAGACAAGTCTTGACGTGGAATGAATTTAAAGAATTATTCCTATAGAAATACTTCCCCACCAACATTCGAAACCAGAAGGAAGCGGAATTTATAATGTTCAGACAGTAAAACTTAACACTGGCAGAATATGAGAGGAAGTTTGAAGAATTATTTCGCCATGCCCCACTCTTAGTCAACACGAAGGAAAAGAAAGCTAAACGCTTTGAACAAGGTTTGTGTGATGACCTTCGACATGCAATAGTCACCTTTGAGTTGGGTACATACCACCACGTGCTAGCAAATGCGCAGCTAGCCAATTTCAAAGAAAGCTCCAACAACACCAACTAATTTGGTTATTAGCCTAGTTATCAAGGTTTCATTTATAGCAACTATGTTATCCTTTCTGAGTAAATGGAAGATGACATTTGCAACACCTCGAAAATTCGTTATAGTGTTAATATTAGAAATTAGGACCTTATAGTGAGAAGTTGAATATCTAAGGATCAAATTATTTGGTTTATATTGTTTAGGGATCAAATCGTGGACTATTCATAGTTAAGGACATAACTGAATTTTGTAGGATCACTTTCCTTTTCAAGTTTTGACCGCCACCGTAATTATATTTTGTAATAAATGAATTAATCATAATGCTTAATTAGAAAACCATTTGGTTTTTGGAAAAAAAAACGAATTAGATTAGGTAATTACTATGTATATATATATAACTAAAAACTAGGTTAGGTAATTACCATAATTATATGTATGTATATATGATAAATGCGCAAAATTATTGTAAGAATAATTATAAATAGTTAAACACCATAAATATGGAGCAAATAATGAAATATTCCATTCTTCAATCTATGACAATATTTAATTATTTCCACACACACGGCATTCACCTTTCTCCTACACACAAAAGTCATTTCATTTGTCCTACACACAAAAATTCATAAGTGGAGTCAAATACTTCACTCATTTTATCAAATTCCATTCAATTTATGAGGTAAGTGATGTTGCAAGTACTTTATGTGAACTTGTATCTTGTACTTTAAATTTTGGAATTCGCTTATGAGTCATATATGTTTATGATAAGAAGGCCGGAGTTCAGTAGCGCTACACACATCAATTACTATCACATATATTCGAAATAGTTCATGTGTCTCCTATATGTATGATATACAATCCCGTATTTTCTTAATTTAAATGCAAATTGCTTGTTCACTGCACTTAAATCTCACCCTTTAAGTCTCTCCCCCTTTCAAGTAATTGAGCTCGGAAATTTGGAGTTGAAAATCGGTCGGTGGTGGCAAAAATGTTTTTATTTAGATTAAAAAGGGAATTCATATTTTCAAAAGATTTTCAATAATTAGTTATTGTTTGGGAATAAATGTTCTTTTTATTTTATTTTATCTTGAAAGACATTTTTTTTTTTTTTTTGATAAATAAATGATTGTTATATTTTTGGTTTGTTATATTTATTTGATATATATATATTCCCGGATTTAACAATACTTGAGCTTTTAAGAAATTGGGATGTTATAACATTTGCACAAGGTAAAAAAAGAAGTATTTAAGACTGTCGCGTCAAGAGTTCAAATCTTAAAATATAGATTTAGCTATTGAGTAAGTGCAAGTGTACAATCAGCCTTTCACCATGTACCCTTTAGAGACATAATCTGCGATTTACCTCCTTCACCAAGGTCCAGGGCAAGACCGGTGAGGGCGTTATCCAAAAAAAAAAAAAAAAGGTAATTGAAAATCACATTGTAATATTCAGGAAAGTGGATTTTTTTTAGCACAACAGGTTGAGTAAAAACCAGCCAGCGACAGTTAGAAGTAAGAACAAATACAGTGAACAATTTGCACAAATTCAGAATCAAACAGAATACAGAGTTACGTCAGATAATAGTCGATGAAATGGCCACGGACCGATCTTTATCGCCAAGCTTCAATTCGTTCTGTTATTGAATTTATACGGCTCAAATTGCTAAGTCCTTTGATCTTGTTATCGGATTCCATAGCCATGCCCGCAACTTGCTGCCTGTTAACTTTTTCTTCAGTTTTTCGTGGGATTAGAAGCACTTGATTGCCCTGCGTTGGTCCTCTCACAGTTCTCTTCAAGCAGAGCATGAAGAGCATTCATTACTTTGGCTTCTCCACCATTGCTGAGACCATAAACTTGAGCAGGAGATACACTTGTATTTGATTCTTCAGTAGATGTTGAATAATTGAGATATTCCTCATCGGTGAGGTTATCAACTTGGTTGAAATCAGAAGAAACATCTGAATTAGGATCCTCTGCAATGAAGGTCTCTTCTCTATCTTCATTTGATTCAACAGTATTATCCAGATGCAGTTGCGAAGAATCCTGATGCCCGTTATCGTCAGAAGGTTCCATGTGGGAGACAGGAGCTGGTTCTACAAGGGAATCCTCTCTTTCTCTTAATGTCTTCTCTATAAGAGTTTTAAGGAAGTTCATAACCTGCACTGCATACATCAATGCAGTCAATGGATCTGCCATCTGTGAACCGAACAGGAAAGAATGTTAAGAAGACAGAAGACCTTAATAGAAAACTCATTGAGCATTAGTAGGACCATTTACACTGTCTTAAATTGGAATTGTTTTGGTGGTAGAGACTATAGACTGAAAAACATCATACAGAATGGGAGAATAGACGTCTTAAAGTCTTTAACATGAACTGACTGTAGAATACCTGTGTCATGTTCGGTGCAAACACCATTGCAATGTTGCGTGCATTCATCTTGTTCAGATGTTCCTGTTGGACAACATCGACCATTAGGTTGATGGCCCAATCCAACAGAGCAGACTCTGTAGAGGGTAGAAGCCTTACAAGTGCATCACAATCCTCTTCTGACTGGCACTGCATCACATCCTCGGGCGAAAGAGAATCCAGCACCCCTCTAGGTAGTTCTCTGAACCAAGCCTGCTTAGATGAAAAGGTAGACCAATACCAAAAGAGTAAAAGAAGGAACAGCACATTGGATTCAAAAATCAACAGAATATAACCAACAGTGAAAATAAAGAGAGAACTCGGAATTGTAAAATGAGTTGCACAATATGTGCAATGTGGAACAGTTCTATAAAACTGGCATTACAGGCTTGACCATTGTGGTTTGGAAAATATGACAGCTACACGAACTAAAAAAAGGGATGTCCTTCTAGCAAGAAATGAATAGTGATTTAAGTATTTGGTGTTAGATAACTTGAAATCTATCACCCACAAAGTCGTAAATTCACAACCTAAGATGCATGATATCTCGTATCTTGGAACATCACTGCTACCATTCAGACTCTTGGATAATCAAGCATGTTAGCAATATCTGATGGTATATCCTTATGCCGAATACAAAACTATTTTAGGAATCAATCACCATAAAAAGAGATTGTGTTTCTTGAACGCAAAAATGAATGCATATATTCAGCATGTAAATTCAGGTTCAGAATGTAGATTTGCTTCTATCAGCCCTGTATCTCAAATAATAGGGAAAGGGAAATAAAAAACCAGAACTAATTTTTCTCACATTTACCCTTTTTACGAAATAAAAATCAAATTTAAAATTTTATAAATTTGAGTTGAATATCATGGTAAATGAAAGGAAATACAATATAACAATCTGTCATAATTATTTTTAAGACAGTTGTTATGTTTATAAAATTATATAGTCCTTTTCCCTGTTTACAAATCCACGCAACTAGAAACACGACTCAGAAAGTTTTTCCCTTTTAAGAAGTTTTCAAGAAAAATAGATTGAATGCAGCATTTCTCCCAAGGGAACTGCTAACTGAAGACGATATTAACCTCTTCTAGACACGAGCACCCACAGACATTCTTTAAGTATTTATATGACAGTGACGATCATTAGCTAAGAAATATAATATGACATAGTAATCAATTCATTACTAACAATTAATGCTCTACATTTGTAACTCGTGGCTGCCTAACTATTTTCTCCTCATCTTCTCTGTCGACAGAAATTGATGACATGCATTAATTTTTTATGTCTGATCGAAAGTGCAAAATGTTGCTCTAGCATTTTCCATACTTTGTTTGGTTAAGTTCCAGTATCTTCACTCTTTTTGAAATGAGATAGTTTTTGTTTATTTTGCTAAAGAAATAATAGTGAAGATGGTACACTCAAATGCTAATATGAAAATTATGACTGGAAGGCACGAAATTGTAGCTCAAATGCAAGATAAATACAAATATCAACCACACCGAATTGCCAAATACAGTCACATTTCACACAAAACATCTACACAAACTAAGCATGGAAAGGTCGTTTTCGTCAACTAAAGACGAAAACAATGTAATCATTTTTCTCCTCCAGATTAATTCTAAACTAAGCATGGGATACCCTATCTAGTTATCACCAATTTCAAAAATTCAAAAAAATAAAAATAATAAAATAATAATAATAATAATAATCAGTTTTTTAGATTATATTTAATCCTTTTTCCAATTGAAGGAATAAAACTAATGTAGAAGCATCCATGCTGAAAATCTGGTGAACTTTTACCTTGATCAGGCCTGCTAAACAGTGCACATCAATGCCTTCTGGAACCACTCCACTGTTTAACTGGTCCCTCACATACTCTTCCTGACTATTTCCAGCAGTGATTCTGAAGATCCCTTCTGCCTGCACATATACATTCAATGGTAGACCAAGTCTAGACAGCTAGCTGATTCTTGATTATGAAGAGGAGCATCCACAAAAATACCATTTTTGCAAATTTTTGTGTATAGGACGTTACTAGATAAATAAATAAGTTTGTCCCCTCTCTAAAAGCTTAATGAAGGTGGTTCAAAATTCATTAATCTGCATATGGAGTCTATATTTGATATTCGATTATGTTGAAGACATAATTTAAATAAATAAGTTAATTCCCTCTCTAAAAGCTAAAAGCTCAAGCTTTTAGAGGATGTGGTCCAACATGGTATCCTTAATTCAAATCTAGCAGCCACCCATTCATGTAAAAATCTGCACGTGGCCTTCGATGAAAAAACGAATCTGGTGTGCACGTACATAAGGGGACATGCCGAAGACATTATGTAAATATATAAATCCGTCCTCTCTTTAAAGTCTTAAAATTTTAGATGAAACAATTCAACAAATTTTATAATAGATAACATTAAGAAAAAGAATGATGTACCTGCAGGCCTCCTTGAGCATACAAACTTCTTTGCAACAAGAGGAGAATGGTTGGAACACTATTGCCTCTAGGATCATATGATAGCTGCATAGATTCTGTAGAAACTCCAAAAACAGTGGCACTGGGATGAATTCCCATACCAAAGGAGAGGGTGAGGAAGCAGGCTACTATTACAGTTTGACAATCAAAAAGGATTCATCATGAGCTACGATAAAGTACAGAATTATGTAAAAAATTGCTAAAAATTAGTGCCAACAAACCCACAATATTTGTCGCTGCATAATCCATTATAACTTTTTGATTTAATATTATGAAGCATAGTTGTAAGTTTATTGTGCGGATGCCAGCTGAAAGGAAACGCCCAAAATTAATGGGTCCAAATTCTGTCTTAAAATACCTGGAGAATGCATCTTGGAAAGCTTTAGACGTGAAAATCTCATATAACAACAAATATGCTCCTGTGACCCCAGTAATGTGAAGGCCAGGCATTATAATATTTCAGCATGATACTCTTTTCTCAATTTGAAATAACAACTTTAAAAGCGTAAGGGTTATTTGTGCAGTCCATAAGCGAGCTCATGGGTTCGCATCCCTTAAGATAGCCTCAAAAGTAAGACAATTGTCTGTGTTAGCATTTGGTAATGATAAAGATAAATCATTATCTAGTATGGTTTATAATATCTAACTCAAATCTTTTGATCCTATGGTCATTTGGGAGACGTGTTAGTTTTAGTTCAGAGAGAAACAAAGAATTCATAACCAATTTAATTAATTTTCAGAAAATCTACCTGATATCAAGATTAGATCCCTACGTATTTTTTTTTACATAATTTCCCATAAGATGCTACAAGAAAGTATATTGAGGTCTAATCTTTAATTATAGTCATTTCACAGTATTATAATTAGTCTCTCTTTTCATTACATCTTTATCCAACAACAATGGATTAGAAAAGAAAATAAAAAATGATCATCACTAAATTATGTCATGAATGCAATAAATTTTTGATGAAAAAATTAAATGTTCTCAAATGGGCAAGCCACAGGTGAACCAATCTTAGGGAAAAAGCTTTGACACAAAATTAAAGGAAATGAATCCAATGGA
Source organism: Osmanthus fragrans (assembly GCA_019395295.1). NCBI lineage: Eukaryota > Viridiplantae > Streptophyta > Magnoliopsida > Lamiales > Oleaceae > Osmanthus > Osmanthus fragrans. Next base: position 18,451,894 of record CM033363.1, on the reverse strand, counting down.
AACCAATGAATGGAGTATCAGACATAGATGCCTTAAACAACACAACATGAAGCCAAAATTTCACTCCAGAGATCAGTCGACAGAAGCCAAATCTTGAAATTCCAACAACTATTGTTTCCATGTTTAGTTTAGAATATAACTATCTAGGTCATGTAAGTCCCATTTAATGAACTGCATCTAAGAAGCTGTAAACAATTATAGTAGATAGCTGTAATTCCATGTTGTTTGATGGATACCCTAATGGCCAGAAAGCAAACTCAACAGCACTGTCCAATTTACAATTTGATAGATACCCATTCAGTTTCAATGATTATAAAGGCCAAGAACCAACAAGAAGGACATTCAAACAACAATATACCCCAAATTGGTCGTGAAATCCGTCAAAATTAAGTAAACTACAAACGGAAGAACAGAGTTTAACAAAAAATTCCAAATAAAAACTGATTCCTAAGATTCCTGTAAATAAGATTGACTGAAGATCTTCGCTGTCACAAATTAAATAAAACCCACATAACAAGGTGCACAAATAACAGATTCAGCAATAGAACAATCCAGTAAACACCAGAATCACAATAATTATGCTAAATCATCAAGATTATACATACATTATGAATCAAGAACCTAGATGCAATAATATCGTAGAGATTTCCACAACCAAGAAAGGGAAAACTTCTTACGAATCCAGACACGAGTTTATAAATCCCCAATTAGAAAATTTAGGAGAGAAGAATGCACCTTGCACTAGGGGCCCTCCTGGGGACTTCAGGCTCAAACTCCACAGGCAAGCCCAAGAACCCATCAAATCGATCAAAGGTAACATGATTAACATGCTGCACGTCAGTGGGCCATCCAATCTCCATGACACTTCGACCACAATTGGCACTGCCGGCACCAGAAAACTCTTCTCTATCCGTCTTGCAAGCCAACCAAAAACTCTTTCGAAAGAGAGTCACCAAAAGTGCCAAAAGAGACAGTTGATCCCTCCTGTCCTTCTCCCTCTTCTCCTTCACACTATTTTCCTCCTCCTCTTCTATGTCACCGCCTGTCACACCAGAAACCCCCTCCTCACCCGCATATGACTGAGTCCGATGAAATAATCTGGCATTGTGGGTAGGTGTGGATATTGAAGGAGAAGAAGAGGAAGATGAGGAGTGGAGCACCTCTGTCATCCTTACAAGGGTTGAACAAATCAATAAATGGGATTTTTTTCAATATTCTCTGCTCCAAGATGATTTTTTTATTCAAGAAAATATATGGGTTCTTATGTTTTCTTAGAATAGAGAAATCTTGAGTGGTGAGATTTGGCAAACTAATAAAGAAACGCAAAAACTCTCGGCTAGAAATGGGGGTTTGGTTTGGAGGGAAATATTCAATTTTCTTTATGTATAATAATGTATTGCAGTTAGTGGAGTTGGATTGAAGGAATGGTAAAGACAACAAGACGTGAGAATCAGAAACGATTTATTTATTTTAAAAAATCGATTTTTTTTTTTGCTGTCGGCCTTTTCAAAATGTTCTTGAATGGATTCAGTAGAGCGTTGAAGATCAATGAAAAAACAATCATGCTATATTGTCTTCATGGATAACTTCAAATTTGACCTGAAGGCTGGTATTATCATTTGTAAATGGTCTCACTGTACTCAATATTGACAATTTTTCAAAATCTCACATGGAGGTCGGGTCCCATTTCATTAAATTTAATATTTTTTCCCTCCATATGAGAAGAGTGGTGGGACCGAAATCATGTTTGAAGTCACCCATGAGGGAACCTGATATTCTACCATTCAATAACTGTAAGTAGTTTAATTCATCTCATGAAAAAAAAAAGTAGTGAAGAAGATACTCATTTTATTTGAGAGGTGTATGTTGAAACAATTTTCCTAGACCTTTTCACAAAGTGTTATTAAAAAAAGTATTTAGTTCCATCCTCTATTTTTTGATTCTTTTTCAAATGTTTGAGAAAGATGTATGAGAGGGGCAAAGATTTTATTCAAATGGTAGCCTATTCATCTAAAACTGTCATTTATTTTTCCCTATACCAGGGCCACATAGAGAGAATGAAAGTTGTATGTAAGTAAAGGTTCGGATTAATCCTAGAAAAATGTTATTTTATCCACTTGATTGATCATTTAATTATCACCCTCCCATATATGTGTGTGGATCTCGCGCAATTTTAATAATATTTTCCCCCCTATTAGTTTGTGGTGCTTCAGGTGGGCTACTTTCTTTTTCTTGATGATGAGATTTCTTTTTCTTTTTCTCTTAAATTTTGGATCTCAATCAGACTGCTTTAGGGTTTATTTGTTTATTCGAACAGGGCCACGTAGCCATATAGCAATCCTCCCAATATAAGTTCAAAGAGAAGTTATTTAGGTCTTGTTTGAAAATCTTTAAAAATTAATTTTTCCAATTATATGTAGTTAAAAAGTAAATTATTTTATTGAAGAATATATTATTAAAAATGAGTTTGAGAAAAAAATTTAAGAATAGAACTGTTTGAAGTTAATTCCACCTCTGTCGACGTCGCACGACGGCAAAATTGATTACGGAAGACGACGGTTTAATGATGATGAAACTGTATTATTTTTATATAAAATATATGTATATGTGCAAAATTAAAAATTAAAGAATAAAAAACTATGAGGAAACTGTATTCCTAAAAATCTATGTCCATTTACGCTTTCCTCTATCAAATGAAACAATATAGAAAAAATGGTCAAATAATGTTTTCCCCATGAATAGGAACTCAACATTATCTTATCAATCTTTCTTCTAGACAACTAACCCCACTAAATGGAGTTGAGATTTGTTGTCTGACTCAAATAATTATCAACACATTACTTTAAATTAAGATGCCCAATTTTTATCTAATTACTCTTTATGCTTAAAAATAGGTGACATTTTAATAAAAATATTGTGTTAATAATTATTCTTTGGTGGACAACAAATTGAATAGTAAAAATTTCGAAGCAGGTCTCAACTCCATACTGTATAGAGAGAATATGTTTGGTGTGCAATATTAAAATAAATAGATTGTAATATTACAATGCAAAAAAACAGCATTTGTGAAAATTAGACCCCATTTGTTTCTCATTATTCATACGTAAAAATAAAAAATATGATCGTTATCCATCACTACTAGCTACCATTTTTAACTTCACATATCTTGTGTGGGGCCCATAACAATTATATTTTTCATTCTCATTATACAAAAAATGAGAATCAAACGGACCTTAAATACACGATAGTAAACTATTCTTATTGTACTTTTCATTGTTTTTAAGGACTCTTTTGGTATGGTTCTTGGAACGTTAAAATCGCTTTTGAGATTAAAAGTTACTTTTGAATATTTTGTTTGACCGTAAGAGCTTTTAAAGAAATCTGTTATGAGATACATGTTTGAATGTTTTGTTTGACAATGAGAGCTTTTAAAGTAAGCTGTTATAAGATAACTTGCTCAAAAAAATTATTCTATAATTTTTGCACCAAAAAATTATCCTTATTTTGAATGATTTCTGCTATTCAATTACATCAAAATGCTAAATTTCGCGTGCCATTTACATGAATGGACAAATTTAATCACTTGTCTTTCTTCAATATGGCGTACCAAATAAAGGAAAATTCAAATCGACATTAACACCGTCGTAAATAGTAATATTGAACGAACTTGAGTTGATGCAATTTAAAATTTCGTATTCGTAGGTAACATTTTTCAAGATGGATAAGTTACCTTGCATTTGAAATAGAAATCTCATTAGTTGATTTTAAAAAGATAATTTGGTACATTGGCATCCAGACATACAAAATCCGTCATAATCAAGGATGATTTTCAACATTTTCATTTAGACTTGACTCACATATTAGAGAAATTCCCTACAAGACATTTCTCTACAGAAGTTTTACTGGGCCCTCGCTGTAGGGGGTGGGGCCAATATATATATATATATATTTCTTTTTTTAAACCCCTTACAGTGAGGGGCCTGTAAAGCCCCCTGTACCCTGTAGAGAAATGTACTGTACGCAAGACATTTCTCCACATATCATCACAACAAAAAAAGGGGCGTTTTATGTACAATATTTCAACTCATACCAATTATTCTTAAATACCAGAATGCAAATTTTACAATACCTGAAAATGTTCAATGAAAATTACATAATCAATTTTAGCATGATTGAACTAAATTCGAATTTTACTAACGAACTGAATTTGTTTTATATAAAGCATATTCAAAATTAAAATTTTTATATGGCTGAATTTAGGTATATCATCTTTGATTATTTTCTAGGCCTAAAAAATTCCAATAATTCAATTGGCACCAATTTTACTATATATATATATATATATATATATACATATATATATATATATACATATTATATATATTCTTTCTTTTTTTTTTTTTTCTTTTTTTCATAGAGTGCATTTTCAAGTAAGTTTTTTATAATCAAGTATTTTTCTAATCCGATCACAAAGTTACATTCATTAACCAAAAAAACCCTTGCTTGTAAAATAGCGATGGGATTCATAACCAGTGTATCGATTGCATTTTTCAGGGAGAGAAAAGGGGAGATTTTGTCCTTTTGCAGGAATAGAGTCCGATTAGTTAAAAGTGGGATCCTGCCGATGGTCTATGGAGGGGACCTAACCCTACTGGCATGGCGCCTATGCTTCTACCTGATGGACAGATTGGATATGTCTTGTAAGCTACCGTGCATTTTTAAAGGTTGAAGCTCCGCTCCCGCTCCTAGAATATTGTAGAGAAGGTAAATCGCAGGATGTGTCTTAACAGGTTATGATACAAGAGCCGTCATACTGGTGCTCACAAAAAGTCCAATTTCATACCTTGTAAGAGGCAGTAATCGAACTCTCATACTGTGACTATCAGCTCAGTTGAAATTATCTCACTCATGTCCTTTGCACCACTAAGTTATACCCCAAGAGGCAACTACTACGCATTTTTCCTTCTGTGTGCGCGTTCAGTGTTAAAATTCAAGAATTCTAATATAGAATCCTATTGATGTTGAGGAAATTTCGTAAGCTTAATTGTCTGAAAATTAAAAGGTGGAGCAATCTCCATTGAAGGTGCAGGCAGAATGAGAAGACTTACTTTTGATCTACATCTATAGATCTAAGAAGCAGGAATTCAGACACGTAATTCGTATACGATATAATACGAGATATGTCGATACAATTTTTTTTTTTTTAAAATTAAGATACGCAAATACGTATAAAATATATAAAATTCAAAATAATTTCATTTATGTATGAAAAAAATTAAAACTAAGGGATGATAAATAAATAAAATACTAACAATAGCTCCTTCATTATCATTAGTTGTCCCAACTTCATTTTCTTTAATATCACCAACAACTTTTTAATTATCATTAAAATTTAAAAATAACGTTTTCCAACTCTGACTCATCTAATGATATATTGACAATATCATGTTATCCAACACCTTCAAAAGTATTAAATAAATCTTCGACAATGTCCCACGTTTTGAATTCTCATTTTGAATAGAAATTTAGTTTCTTTACAAAAGGCACAGATTGCATGTATTTCTAATAAAGAACTCTAGTTGTCAATTTCAAATTTTAGCTGTGTATTTCCAATAAATATTATCTATTTTCAATAAATAATTGATAATAATAATAATAGTTATCTATTAAGTAAAAAAAAAAAAAAAAACCTTTTTGTCTTTCTCAGTCTGTAGCTAATAATAATGAATTCTAAAAGAGTTTACAACCAAATGAAACTCTTCTTCTTCATGTGTACTAAATCCTAACGTATTTGATACGTACTACAAATAATTAAGATACGTATCCAATGCTAATAAAAAAAAATTAAAAATAATATAATTAAAAAACACATATCTGATATGTATGGGAGCGTATCGAAGAGTATCCAAGTTTGAATACATATTGAATACGAGTACATAATGAGTTTATGAGAATGAGAGGAATTACTTTTGATTAGTGTCTATATTCGATACCATCGAAATTTTTTAGTAGATTTTGATATAAATTTATGAAATATATAATTGAAAAGTTGATAAAAATCGTGGGTCATGTATAGTTGAAAATGAGTTTGAGAAAAAATGAGTTTAGAAAATGAGGCCAAACAGGCATGTCTATACGAATCTGAAATGATGTGATGTTACGGGGAAAAGAAAGGAATTGTTGACTATGTTGGTGGTTGTCTATAGGAGAGAAGACAGGGCGTCCATGTCCTGGTACATTTGAGTTGCTTTCGAGAATTTTGGCGGTTTTTCTTGATTTACATGGTGACGTGGACGACAGACTCTTCTATTCTCTTTGGACTTTGTGGGCTGTCTGGATGTTCCTTCTTGGCGCTTTATTGAGTCTTCAATTCACCGATCATTGATATAATACTTGTGACATGAATCCTAATACAAATTTTGACGATGCATTAGCTAAGAATATATTGTTATTTTGATCTAGCAAAAAGGATTCCTGTGGATTGAGGCCTAATTTCTTCTGTTGCTTGCAGACAACAGCCAGGCTTGCAAACGCATACCCCCCAACACCCAAAGATGGTAGCTGGAGCAGTAATAGGATTGACAGCAGCTCCAACAGGGGCAGATACAACAATGACGGTGGACAGGGGCGTCGGTATCGTCCGTATTAATTGTTAAGATAAGAGAAAATTCATATGTACATAAAAAAACATACAGAATGCTTACATAATACTAATATAAAGGTGAGCTCCACATGAATTAAATATTGCCAAAAAAACTAGGCCCTTCCTGATTGTGTTTCTTCTGTAAATGTTCTGTGGTGTTTTCTTTTGTAAGTCAAGCAAAACTCTGAAAAGCCCGTTGTACAAGAGATATTGTCAGAAAATTGTGCCAAAGCTAAAAGTGGCAGTCTGCCAAGTGTGAACCTAGCAAAATGTCTGGTAAAATTCCCTGACATTGTAGTAGGATTCTAATTGTTATCCGTGTCGACTTTGTACAACATCTTCGCCGTAGTAAATTTTAACCTTATAAATTCAAGACATTTTATGCAAATCCCATTTTCATTATGGGGTTTTTATGAAGTTGATAACTTAAACAAGCTTTATAAATTTAATTATGGCTACATGCAAATTTTTTTGCCCCCAGATTGACTTGGGAAAATGTTAGGCAATGGACAACTCCATGAACAGGGTGCCAAGTATATTAAACTTATTTTTAAGTTACTTATTTTGTTCAACTATAATTTTATAAAATGCATTTTGTTATTAATAAAATTATCCAGTTTTAAAGTGTTTTTTTTTTTCACCTTTTTAGCTAATTTGTACAAAATAAAAGCTAATACAAAGTTGCTATAAAGCTTTATTAAACAAAATCTCAATTTCAAAACAACTAGGTCCAATAATATCAATGATCACAATAATAAAATTTTAGAAAGAAAGTTTTTAGTGGCATGAGGATTTAGTGTAAACTATAAACGATGAAGGTTTTGCCATTCAAACAAGGCCTTGGACAAGCCCTGTTCAGAGGAGGGACACCCAATTGGCAAGGTGTTTGACCTTGTTCTTCTAGCAAGGTTCAAACGATGATGAATTGATTGGTTTATTACATTAGGATAATTGTTTGTAAGTGACAATTGATCAATTAAAATTTAATAGTTCAATTTTTATTTTAGAGATTAAGATTGCAGCTTATTAGACTGACCAGTGTCTAGCTTGGACTTATTTTCTTGTAGATTTAAAAATTATATTATAAATTTTTAAACGATTTACTTTGATTTCAAATTGTACTTAAAATATCAAAATTTATATCAATTCGTTTTAAACGGTTTGACTTGTTTCAAAATCATTTTGTTGAGAGATTCATGTGACATCAAATTAACGGTTTGAGAAGGACAATTTTGGTTCGATTCTTCAGTTTAAGTTTCTATGGTCTAGTTCAACGTAGAAAAGGTGAGGGGTAAAGAAAAAAAAAAAAAAAATGTCCAAATTTGATATTAATATATATATAAACAAATTTATATTTAGATAAAATCAATATTAAAAGAAAACTGAAAGAAAGGAAAAGACTACTCCTTTGTCCTCTAATGCCCCCCAAAAGTTGCATTATTCGGTTCTGGAGAATGCAGTTCTCCTCGGGAACGACGGTGGAGGAGTAGGCCGAATCCCAAATCGCGGCCTACTCTCCGAAACACAAATCATTCGAGAGCCGTGAATTGCTTTTATTCTCTGGTAATTCTTTTGTTTTGCTTTTTCCATTGATAATCACTCTGTAGCTGCATTTCTTGCTCAAGCTTAATGGTTTTTTTTTTTTTTATTGTCCAGGAGTATCTTTTCTCGTTTATTTACCTTGATCATTTTGATGTTTAGTTTTCTTTCATGTTGTTTGCAAGAATCAAAGAAAGTCTTGACTCGGACACGGTAAAAGACTGTCCAAGAGTTATATTAGGAGAAAAAAAATTCCAGATTTTTTTTTCTTGAGGAATTTGTTTAAGGACCAAATTGGGAGAATATGAAAAACCCTCACTGAATAGCCTGCTTTTAGTTCTTGTTCCCGAACCACTGTGATGTATTTCTTTCTCAGCCACCCCACCCTTCTTCATCGTTTCTGCATTTCTGCCCTGGGTGGGGGATGGCCGATTGGGGTACGAAAGAAGATGATTTGGTGTTGAGGGTTTTTACTAGGGATAAATTGAACATTTGGTGTACAAGAAGAATTAAAAAAAAAAATGAAGTGGTGAACATTTTTCACCTTGACTATTATAAGAGAGTTGTTTTGCTTTTTCTGCGAGAAGACGAAAATTTCTGGAAGCTAAAGTGAAACTATAGAAAACATTTGGCTTCTAACAACCGTCCTGTAAATCTGTAAAGAATCTCAAACTCATTCCTCAAGTCATTTTTTGCCTTGTAATTGTTTGAAAACTATTTCTACTTCTCTCTCTCTCTCTCTCTCATGGTGAGGATAATGAAGAGGGGTGCTGGATGAGCTGCTAGAAATTTGGAATCTTTGGCTGAAATTTTTTTTATTTCTTTAACGGCATACTAGGCCCTGCTTGAAAGCGAGATTTTTCTCACTATTTTGGGCTGTACACAAGGCACATACTTCCAAAAAAAGCCAGAAAAATCTGGCTTTTAAGCGGGGTCAAACATGCGAATAATCCAATAGAAAGTTTTTCTCCTCATTTATGGGCTATGACTTCTTTCAAGTTGCTATTCAGTAATAGGATTGAAATGAATGTTCTGGTAATTGACCACAGATATAATAGGTGTTGAAAAGAGAAGGTAAAGGCTAAAGTTAATGCCGATGGAAGCTGGTCAGGTGGGAGTTGATGGTAATGCTGAGAAATTAATGGGAGCATCTCATGGCCTCGTCAAACTGGCTAGCCTGCCTGCGCAAGTAGAGCATTTTGCTAGTCCTAGATGTAACCCCACACTCCTATTTCCTGCAAATAAGGGGAAGAGCAAGGTCAACCATCAGGGTTCACAGGAGAGCAATACAACCCCAAGTAATAGCGTCTCTTAATTAATTATAACCTTTGTTGCAAAATTTCTTTTTGGGAATTTCATTGGTAGATTTTGATGTTTCTTATTGATTGCGTATCAGAATTTTTGATCTCTTAGTATTGTCTTACCAGTGATTTATAGATTTTTGTCTCCTCAGCCTACAAATTGATCTAAGCCTTGTACTTATAGCTTATAACTTGTATGAGAGTTTGAGGGAGGATTATATAATATAAGAGCCCCCATTTATAGATGCAATGTCCTCGTGTGTGTGTGTTTAGCTAATGTGAAAATTTTCCCCAAAGAAAGTGGAGACCGTTTGTTTTTCGCTTCTTTTTCTGTAAGTGCTCGCTTTAGTTCTTTTCAAGCCATATGAATTGGGGACATAATGGTACCTCACAATTTTTGCAAGCAAGCAATCTTAAGAGGTCAATAAACAAATTTAGTAAGAACCAATAACTAGGAGATGATCAGACATAGGTCTCATTTCTGCATGGACAATATATGCCTTTATCTGGGCATGCATGTTAAAATCTATGGAGCACTGACATGTCAGTGTCCAAGTCTAACACGTATTGGACATTGACACACTTTTCACTATGGAAAGTGTATTGGCAGTGAAGCCCTGGTCCCTAATTAAAACCAGGCACATGATTGGGTGGAGTACATGGACTTGAAGTGAAAACTAAATTCAATTCTCTGGACGAATTGTGAGAAAGGGAATACAGGTTTTGAGTTTGGGAAACTTTTTTAAGGACTTGTAATGAACATTAAAATTGAGTTAACTGGAAAAGTAAATGACTTGAAATGAACATCGTGTCATGTCTGTATTTCCTTGGTTGATATTATTTAGCTAGATTAATGAAGAGTTCAATCATTTTTTTGAGAAGTGTGTTTGTGAGAGACTTTTTTTTTTTTTTGGTGTGTGTGGGTGTGGGGGCAGGGAGAATGGGAGAGGGAGGGAGTATTAGATGAATTTCTCTGTGTCTATTTTTTGCTATTTCCATTACAACATTGAGTTAACCATTTTATGATGTAATCAATATATTCTTCACTATGCAATTATTTATTCTGAAATAGAGTATTAATTATTGAAGATGGTATCGGATTATTTATTTGGCTTCAAAGAATTATAAAAAGATCTAGCGCCTGTCTTGCGTAATGGTCGCATAAATTTCTCACAAAGCAGGTTGATATAATTATCAATGCATTGCAGGTGTCTCAAATTTTTATGTCTTCAAGAGTCGCTTGCAAGAGTATGCTCAGAGAGCAGGGCTTCCAACTCCTGTTTATGAGACTATCAAGGAAGGCCCTTCTCACGAGCCTTCCTTTAGATCAACAGTTATTGTGAACAATGTTAGATATGATTCTCTACCAGGATTTTTTAATCGCAAGGCAGCAGAGCAGTCAGCTGCTGAAGTAGCTCTCATGGAACTTGCCAACTCAGTGGACACAAAATTTGGCATCACTCAACCCGTGGTAATTATATCTGAGGAAATAACACTATTTGTTCATATGTATTTGAGTTAAAATATTGACATTTTTAGCATAATATCTCGATTCTGTACTCTGCTTAATTCAGTCATAGAAGAATTAGTTCCTATTAAAATTGGGGAAATAGAAACTATGGGGGGGAGAACGGTTTTGGGTTCTGGAGTTGTGTTCTCCCTTTTAATAGTTGAATAATTTGAGTTAGGCGAGGAATACTGAGATGATTTTGGTAGGTTTTATGGACCATCTTTTGTCTTGAGAATGACCCTGTGGATTATCAAAATGAAATTTTGTCTTTGTTTGACACACTTTAAAATTTTAATACATTTTTGTGTCTATTCTTTTCAACCACACATTCTTCAATAAAATAATATTATACGTAAATAAAAAAAATCCTTTCTTTTTTAACCACACATTCTTCCAAATTATACTATTCCATAATACATTTTACCAAAATTTCTCATTATAATGAGTGTCAAATAAGGGCTTTATGAAGTTTGAGAAATCCTATGAATTATGATTGTTAGTTTTATAAGTATATTGATGTTTTTCATATGTGAATGGTGCTCTAAGTTGTGAAAGGATATGCAATTTTTGTTGGCGGTTGACCTTAAACAAGGTAAATGAATTGCAGAAATAGGTTTTCTTGACTGTTTCAGAAGTCCTCTGTCCCCATTTTTCTCATTAAGCTTGTATTTTTTTCTGATGACCAGCAAGGATACAACTTATGTGCTAGCCAAGCCATTGACATACAATTTTGAATACATAGTTGCCGATCTTTGTCGCTAATCCAGACAAATAAATAAATAGAATTGTCATCACCATCAACCTTTGGCGCTCGTTGTTTTCTCTAAATTCCATCTAACTCCCGGCTATTTTTCCCCTCGTTGTAAGACCCAATTGCATATTCTCCTTTTGCTTTGCTTTGCTTTACTTGATAAACGTTTTGGCATAACTTATGACACTCCGCACAAAGATAACGATAGAGACCTAAATATGCTGACAAGTTTATAATTTACTAACCAAAAGTAAGACATCATTTGATTTGAATTTTTGGGTTCATAATAATGCTGGGGATGTCTATTTATTTAAGATATTTGGTCTTGCATGTACTGCAGGGGAAACCCAATGTAAGGGTTCTATAAAGTATAAACGATTAATTTACTGAAAAGAAAAGACCAAGCAACAAAGCAGCTTTGTTTAATGTGTTCCTATTGATGGTTCTTACTTGTTTTTGATATTTGTATTTGTCTTGGTAATGTTTGGCCTTGACATTGGGGTTTATTTTTCAGCATGAAACGGGTTTGTGCAAGAACTGGGTGCAAGAATATGCTCAAAAAATGAACCTTGCGGTCCCAATATACGAGTGCCACAAGGACGAGAGACAAGGCAATATGTTCACATTTTATTGTACCCTTGAAATTGGGGGCATCAAGTATATAGGAGGTTCAGCAAACACAAAGAAGGAAGCTGAGATTAAAGCTGCGAGAACCGCTTTATTGGCCATTCAGTCTGCTGCATCTGGTTCTGAAGATCAAGTCAGGAAATCTGTTTACACTGTTCTTCCATACAAAAAGAAGGCAACAGATCTTGGAATCAGCACCCAGGAGACTGCAGCAGCCCTCAAAGCAACAAAAAGTCGTTTGAAAAAGCAGCAGCGGAAGAAGAGGCGTGGTGTGAAGTGGGGTAAACGTGCTAGAGGAAAGATGGCAGGTGGTATGGAGGCAAAAATGAACGGTCTGGAAGGAGCAGAAATGAGTGCAAGTGATTCTATCAGCTCCGAAAGTAAGATGGCTAATAATTTGGGGGTCCATATTGATGGTCAAGCAGGAGAGGAAACAGGCTTAACTGGTGCTGAACCTGAACCAACTGTAGTAGTGGCAAATACATGCGATGGGGGATCTTCTAATGGAAATCTGGAAAATGGTTTATCGACATAGCAGACATGGGGTTGACAATCTCTTGAGTAGCCGGGTGACTTGGACGCAGCTTATCACTCGGCAGACTGAAGAAGCTGATTTAATGCTTTGGTCAAGGAGCTGAAACGTCATTTGGAACAACTATCTAATGAAGGAATTTTCAACATCGTTAGTTGTTTGTAGATTTGTCTTAAACTAGGATTATTTCGGTCGGGTAAACTTATGACTGGGACAGTATAACTGGCAACTATAGAACATGAGGCCTAGCATGGATGAGTAGATATACTTGCATGCTTCATTTTCTGTTTTGAATTTAAATTATTTCCTTTAATATTGACTGGAAGCAAGTTCAGTGCAAGTATGTTGTAGTTCTCTTTGATTGTTGTTCATCTAATTCCAGACATATCTACTAGCTGTTGAATTTGGAAAAGCTATTGTTCATCTGTAATTTACATTTCTTGTTGGGAGAATCTTTGTCCTAATTTAGAGTTCAATCATATCTGGTACTAATTATAGTCTCACTCCACTCTAAATTCATTTGTCCTAATTATAGTCTAAGTTGAGACCTTAAAGAGTTCAATCATATATATGTTCTAATTCTTATCTCATCACGTTCTATATAAAATTGATTTGTGTAAATTATATTACTACCATAATATTTTATTAAGTGCACAACATAATAGTCACACCACAATTAAAATATAGTTTTAATAAGTACACCACAACAAATTTAAAATTATATACCTAATTTAATTAAAAAAAAAAAAAAAATTTCTACGTTTTAATAAATACTCCACAATTAAACTCCACAATTTTTCTTTTCTTTCAAACATTTCTTTTCACTACGTACTTTTTTTTTATGTTGCATGCATCCATGACTATATGGACTGGATTATTAGTGTTTAAAGCAAGTTCAAGGATTTGGAGGATTGCGATTGAAATTTCATAAATCTGGGTACAATTTTTATTTTCTTCTTCTTTTTTTAATACTAAGTTGCTCACAATTTTATAGGAATTATTTTTCTTTGTGCTTTTGGGAGTTGGTCAACTCTGAATTGAGTTTCAAACTTTTAATTAGTGCAAATTAGTTTTTCAAAAAGAAGTGAACAATTTATATATGATGTCTAGCAATTATAGAAAAGAAGAAAAAAAAAATTAGGTTTTGATTTGTGGTGTGGTTACAATGTGGTGTGATTCATTAAAAGTATGTTAATCCCTATTTATAAAATTTTAATTAAGGCTATTTAAGTAAATAAGAGAAAAATTAAAATTGTGGTATATTGACAAATTTTGTGGCGATAATATAATCACCCAATTGATTTTCATTCCTAATTTAAGGACCTTTTTCATTATTAAGTTGTAGCATTACGCATCATTCTCTCCATCTATTTTCTAACTTAAGCATCGAACAAGCTTCAAGGACAAATCCCCAATTTTTTTTGCAGGAAATTCGAAGATCCTCTTCTTGCTCATCCCTCGTGCTTTTCAACTTAAGATCGAGTATCTTCAGATACAATTTTTGGCAGCATCAATTAAGCATTGCTGTTAGAGAGGCTCATGCTGATATGCTACCTATTCATTGTAGCAGGCTGTGTTGTGCCGGGTTCAAGCACTTTCAAAATTGCTGGTACGACACGTAGGGCCAAGTCATGTTCTTTGCGGTGAGATTAATAGTCAGGCTCGACCTTAATGAAACTTGGAACACAATGTATGCGACGGACCCAATGACAAATTCTCGACTAGTACTCGAGGCACAACAATTTATTGAAAATTACACTAACCTCCTTTATTTATTAGTTGTGATCAACTGCATTCACCTCAAGTTTATCAAAGTCCTGATTTCTTGACATACATACACATACCTCATTTACAGGCAATCAAAATATCAAATCATTATTATAGAAGAAAAATAAAAATAAATTATGCAAATAATAATAGAACAGTAAACTGGCTATTCCTGATAAAAATGTTAGAGGGTACAGTAAGCAAAAATCAATCCCATCTCAGTAGAAAAACAAAGCAAAACAATCTCTATGACGTCTGAACGCAGTATCGAGACCACAGAACCAAAAACTTGCTATTACAGGGAAGTATTCCATTGCTTTAGCTCCACACTACTATCCCTAAAACCGGATCAACAGAAACAAAATATTATCTCCTTAAAAGATGCGCTGAGGCTTCCCCATTGTACTTTTTAAGTACAAGCACCTCACCTGATTTTACAAACAAAACAAGTAAAATTTTAAGTAACATTATTGTTGCACATGCAACTTTTACGAAATATTTGATTAACAAACATCAAAAGCAACCAAGAAAAGAACACGTTACCATCTCTTGGCAACGTTGATGCATTCAACTATTAACGTGACCCGTAAGGACTATTATTGACGAAATATGCAATTTATGACAGACGAATGGGTTCGTAGCATTATTTACCAATTATATTAAGTTACAAATTCACCAATAAATTCACTTTTGAAGACATACTTTTTGATAGGACTTCTATCTAGAAACATTTAAGGGGCATCACGTTACTTAAGATGTGACAAGGATATGCTAGAATAGTGAGCTGAATACAAATTATATGTATACACTACATAGAGAAAAGGTACGAAACATGCACGACCAACATAAACAAACTAAAAGCTCGACCGTTGAAAATATAGAAAGCAGAGATAAATGGACTCACATTCTGCCAGTTTTTCTTCAATAGTGA
Organism: Osmanthus fragrans; assembly: GCA_019395295.1. Classification (NCBI taxonomy): domain Eukaryota; kingdom Viridiplantae; phylum Streptophyta; class Magnoliopsida; order Lamiales; family Oleaceae; genus Osmanthus; species Osmanthus fragrans. Next base: position 18,436,293 of record CM033363.1, on the reverse strand, counting down.
AACAAGAAAGTTGACACTCATTTGCACATTCTGAAAGATCTGCTTCTCCTCCATAGCACAGTTTCCAACAGCAACTCCCATGCAAAGCACCTTCTTCAGTTGGAATTTCACTGTGGCCTTGGTTTCATTGACCTTAGATTCAAGAGATTCCTGGTGACTAACGAGAGTTGGGAACTTACCTGAGCCAAAATATAAGACAAATTAGTTAAAAAAATGGAAACCTAATCTATTATAATATCACAATTATTGTCATAAAAGCAATAAAGGTTGGGGTTGCATTTGCGCCATGACAAGCAACAAAAATGTTTACAAGAAAAACTTAAAAGTACACAAGGTTATCAATGTGAACAAATTAGCTCAATTGAGCACTATAAGCCAACTTTTTTTTTTCCCTCCAGTCAACCCAATAATGAAATTGAGAAAATTAGCTACATTCACATAGCTGTACATGAAAACCTGCAGTTCTCAGTCAGAATCACCATCTCATGTTCCAATTAACATGTTCTCTACAACAAAACAGACCATAAAATGAAGTATTCTATGGTGTTAACTCATCAAGTACACATGCCTGCCTTGTTAAGACCAGGTCCTAAGAGACGGGGAATCTGCTTGATAACGGCTTCGGAGGCTAAGAAAGCATGATATCTTTTAGCAAGCTTCTTAACCAGTTTCTTGTTTTTGTTCAACTTCTTTAAAGCCTCTACATCCATGGATTCAAGACCAATTTTTTCGGCCTGCAGATATAATGGCAGACAAAATGAATTAAGTATAAACCACTAAGAAAGATGAACAAAAATTTCACGGCGAGACGTAGAAACAGCACAATTGACAATGTGTGATGAAACCACGTGGTATCATATTCAACGAAAATTTCTTCACACGGGCTTCTCATGTGGACCTGAGCGACTGAATAACTATTTGGACTGCACATATCAAGACCATATCCAGTATGACTTCCAAATTTTAACAAAAAGAACTTAGATCGTGAATCCAGTGGTCTAATGCACATTTTGCACTAGTGCGTGTTATGGTTTCCAGAAAAAGTAAATGAAAAACAGAAAAGGTGGGAATTGAGTCTCTAGAAAACACACTGCAAAATTGTTGCTATTTTGGGATATACACGCCAATAGTCATACAAATGAAATAAGAAATAACATCCAAAACAACACCATGTGGCACATGACTATTTTTTTTCAGCATAGATTTGACTAATATGTACTCTTACATATTACACGTTAATATTTCTGACATTGCTAACAGGAAATGCAGCTATACCTCCTCAACATGCTGAGCATCACCAAGCATGCAAATTTTCATCTTGGGACGAGGAATGTGAGGCAACTTCACGGAGCCACTAAAACGCTTATCCTTCTGTGGATCATAGTTTTTCAGCCCAATCTGGAGCTCAATTGTCTCAACGAAGTTACGCTTCTTCTCGTTGACATCAGTAGTAATTACTGAGATAGCTTCCCTAAGGGCCTCACTCTGCAGCTTACTGAAAATGAATCAAAATAGATCAACACAACGCAATAACATGCATCTATAGTACAACACTTTTATAATAAAATATTTATCTATTTCCTATAAGTACTATGCATATGTATATATAAATTTACAAATGTGGAATGAGGATAGCACACTATTAACTAGAAAATGATAATTGGAAGACAAGAAACTTTTAAATCTCACCAATTGACTACATCTATTTTTGACACTATGGACAAATTATAAATCAACACCATTGACAGGAAGAAGATATATGACTCCCAGTCAACAACCAAAACATAAATTAACAAAAGGACTTAAAATCATTTGATAAAATAGTCAAAACATAGCATAAAAAACAAATCATAGCTCGCATAATATTTGTTCATTTTCTTATATCTTCACTCCCCTCAATAAAATTATTCACATAACAAATTAATATAAAGAAATTAAAGCAAATTAAAAAGAAAAGCACGATAAAAGCCCATTTTTATTATACGCCTACATGGATAAATTGAGAAAACACAGTAATTAAAAATTCATATTAAATCAGAATCCGGAAAAGCAAAGAAAATGTCAAGGTTACAATAAAATAAATAAGATAAATAATTTTCTTCTTCCTACCTCATGGCTGGAGATTTTTTTTCTTCCCACTTCACTTCTGTTCATCGACAAACAACCCAATAAGAAAAGACAACATTATGGTAACCACGTCAATGAATCTATACACAAAATAGATAAGTACAGATATATGCATAAGAACAAGAAGAACATAGAAAAGTTGCAGATAGAGAAAATAAGAAGAGAACCTGTGTTGGGGGTTTGGAAGACGGTCGACGACTGATGAAGATTACCCTTAAATGCGCAAAACCCTAGAACGTGAGAAGGGCTTGGATTCACAATTTGGGCCGGGCTTCATTTGGGTTACAATTGGGTCGGGTCGGGTATTTCACCCATTCGTTGTCAAATGTCAACTCGAACTTGATTAGCTGCCCTTGTTCTCAAACTTTAAAGGATGTTCTCTTCGTATTTCAATTTTATATTTTGTTTGTATTTTGAGTTTTAAATTCGTTTTGTGTTTTGGGTGATCATTTTGAAATTGTTGAAAACTTCGTTCTTTTTGTCATTTTAAAAAAAATATTTTTCAACAGTTTTGACAGATTTGTGAAAAAAACAGCAAAAACGAAAAAAATTTGTTTTCTATTTTCTTCACAAAATTTTCAGTCATTTTCAAAAACTCGTTTTCGAAAATGGAAAAAAAAACGCGTTTTCAATATTTTGGAAAATCGAAAACAGAAAACGACATAAAAACAGTAAAGAGAACGCACAATAAATATTTTGGAAAATATGCTGTTGGGATCCTCATCCTTTGTAAAGTAGAACAATTGGATACCTAATCAATTTTTTAACACATCCAAGTCCCCAAACTCTCACTAATAAACAGAGAAGTTCCATTTACGTGGAAACCATTAATTGAACTCTTAAATTAAATAAGTCTTGCAAGGTCGGTCCAATCTTTTAAGTACGTGAGATAGTTGCCTAATGTCCTACATTTACGCAAGGCCTCTAATATCTAAGCTTGTTACGAGGAGGGTGGAGCTTCTTGATAAATGCAATTATGCAAGCAGCTACTGCTTTTTACAATGGAGAAAGATCGTTGCTGAAGAATTGGATGCGAGGACAAAGAAAAATTATCATTTTCAAGTTCAACTGTTCAAGACTAGATATGAACCCAATAAACATTGTGGCGTATCTTTCATCATTCATGCACTAAGATTGCAAGAAGAAAGATAAGCATATATGTTAGATCAACTGGGTCATATTCAAAAATATTCAAGGGTTCTTCACATTTAATCATAAATTTGTAGTGAAGAAAAAAGCAATGTCATTCTTAAAATTCACCGTTCACAATGGTAATTTAATAGGGACAGAATTTTATAGTTAAATTATGGGTTATTTACAGCAACAATCACTGAAATTCTGAATAATTACGCCAATAATCATTGAAGTTATTTTCTTACTATAATAATTACTCAAGTTTCTATTTGTTACACTAATGGTCACTTAAAATTGAAGTTATTTTCTTACTATAATAATTACTCAAGTTTCTATTTGTTACACTAATGGTCACTTAAAACAAAAATGAACACTAAATTCTACGTGAAACCATTAACATCAATAAGTTGAAGTACTAGAAAAGAGTTCCACCCAACATCAAATTCCGAAACACATCACAGGACAAAACTTGTCATAAAGCAAAAAAACTACATTAGCAAATTCAACTGCTTTTATAGTTTAAAAGAAATCACAAGCGTGGCCAGCATGGTCCAACAAGTTATCAATTATTAGAAGATCAAAAAAAGAATTATCTTTTAAATCTGGGATGAAGACAAGCAAGCAGAGTGATAGCTGAAAATGCTCTTCATTCAGATTGCCTCTGTCCCAGGACTGGAATATCTTCGTAACGCTTCTGCGTTTCAACAGTGATAAGATTCAGTTAGAAACCGAGTTCATCAATGTTCTATCGGGCAATGGACCTTAGTAATTGCATACATATAAAGGCATTTAGCATAACAAAAGGCAGGCAACTAAGGGCCCGTATAACCTTTCCCTTGGAAACATGAGAATCTCTTTTCTTTGTTTGAAGAAAGAGTTCAATTATGGATAGGAGTATGATTTTTGAGAAGCCAAAAAGAGTTTTTGAGACCCACAAGCTAATTTTGGACCTGTTAGGTTAATTATATAAAAGTGTTTGTTCTAGTTAGAAGAGCTTTTTGAAAAAGCTGGTCTAATGTGACTTCCTCTAAAAGTTTTTCCCAAAGAGAAAGTTCTTTTAGAAATTAGTTTGAGCCCCATTCTTTTTTTTAAAAAAAAAAATGCATTTTTGAATAGTGTATTGATGGAAAATGTGTGGTTAAAAAATAAAGAAAAGTTTTGAATTTGCGTGTAATATTATTTTATTGAAGAATGTGTGGTTGAAGTGATGTCAAATCACTGTTGAAGAATGTATTTGATGGAAAAAATGGAGCTCAAACAAGTGCTATATTTTCCAACCACTAATTAATATAGCTTATTCAAGAAGCTCCTGGCCCTAAGAAGATGGAGATCTTCACGCATTACCATCATGACAATAACAAAAACTAAAATAATAACATTCCGCAAAGCACTAGAGCTCAAGTAACAAAAATTTGCTGAAAGAATAAAATGAATGTTTTGTTTTGATACTTTATAAACTATTTGACACACTAATTTTCGTATGTACATCCAAAACATCAGTAACCAAATTAGGGGTACTCAGGAGCATTTTTGGCTTTGAACAAAAGTTACATTCCTAGGAAGGAAGTCTTAACTTTTTTGGTTAGGAGAAATATAACTTTGAAAATCATGTTTTGCAAAATAAGTAACTTAAAACTAAGTTGACTTATTTTTAAGCACAGCAAAAAATGCTTTAATAAATTCAGATTTTTAAAACCAACTGGCATGTATCACATAGATAAATCCATTGTATTAATATTAAACTATAAAAGTTCCACTACAATTTATGGGTTCACTTTGATTAGAACTCACTTCATCATAAAATTGGACCAGCTGACATGTTTCACAAAAAAATCTGTCCACCCATTGTTCAAAAGGGCTACATCTAACACCTAGACCACATTCATCACAAGAACCAAAAACAAGAGACACATTCACAATTGAACTCCAAAAGATTAAGAGAAAAGAAATAAATCTATCTGGATACATGGTTTGATAAACCTTCTGGCCTTTTGGGAATTCCTAAAATCTGCAAACACAATGAATGCAAGCAGCATTAGATCTAATATATACTCCGGTTTTTCTTGTCATTTTTTTTATGCTGTACCTTCATCCTTGATCTTCTCATTTTCTTATCAATTATTTAAACCACCCAATGTGTACCAGAAAAAAAACGAAAGCCTCCTCTAAAGCCCCTCTTGCTTCCTTGCATAACTATCATTCCAATTCCCTTGGAATTCTTCAATTTATTTAGCTTTTCTCAACAATTGAATAGTAGTTTGGACTATGGATATAATTACCATCAGCCATACTGCCTAATATTGAAGATTTCTATCTTACTGAAACTGTGGAATGATTGAAGAGGCTGATAAACAGCACTGTGTCCTACTAATTGCCCAAAACAATATTGGTAATACGATATATAATATACGAGTTTATGCTTAGAGAAGAAAAATAGTTATTTAAATTCTTAATTTTTTCCATTGTTTCTTCAAAAAATTGCGTACATACACAGATGGACCATTCAGCAACAGCTCATTAAAGAAGAGCTCTGAATAATACCTTGCTTTGAGATACCTGTAACACACATTTACACATACTCAAGGGGAAACAACCAATGTTAACGATTTGGACAAATCCCATCCTCCACAACAATTTGTAGTCTACAGCAACAATCAAGGGGCAGCTGCATCACACATACACCATCCTCCACAACAATTTTTAGTCTACAGCAACAATCAAAGAAAATTTCAAGCTTCATTTATTTCCCCACCAAAACCATGCTGTCTACTCAAGTAATTCCACTAATTAAATATAATATGCATCGCCTGAGCTCCTTTGGGCGCTGAAGCTTCTTGAAACTAGTAGAAAACACAATTATAGCTAAAGATAATCCGCGCTTGAAGAATAAGATGAACATTTTCTTAAGTATCTCATAGTCTTAACAGAAACTTGGAGATACTTCTGAATGTGTTCATAAGCTATTAGCCGATTAGAACATAAGAACTGATCTACCACTACGCGCATAACCAATATCAAACAATTTCAAAACTATGCACACAAATACGTGCACCCGCTATGCATAACCAATATCAAACAATTTCAAAACTATGCACACAAATGCGTGTACCTGCTATAAACCAACTAAAATTTGTTCAAGTAGAAGAAATGAGTTTATAATATTACCCCAACGTTGTTGGCCTCCCAGAGCCTATGAACCCCATAGTCCACCGCCTGCAATACCAGCATAGAATATATATCAATAAAAAGAACCCGCACAAAGCAGCCCGTAGCACTGTACATTATATATCACAGTCACCAATTTCTTGACCCGATCTCTAACATATTAGATCCATTTTTCCCCGAAAATGGAACGATAGAAAATTGTTCAATATTATTCAAATCCAAAAGACAAAAATATACAAGATGAAAAGATATGTTCAACGATACTAACGCGTTCACCGAAGAAGGCGCCTACGACGACGAAGGTGACATAGACGGAGGTGCGGCGCATAAAGACTCTGTAGAGACCTTCCCAAACGCCACCTCCGCTTCTTCTAGCTACCGGTTCCATTTGAGATTTTTGTTTTTCTTTGAATTTTGCACTCCCAATCTCTTGTGGTTTGCGTGGAGGAATCGGCGAAACTGGAGATTGGGGAGTAATGACGGATTTTAGTGCTTTATTGAACCGGACCGGAGGCTCAACTGTTACTAGTAAAACCGGGATAATATTCGCACATCTTTGGTTCTAATCACGACACTTGGGTGTGTTTTGTTGTAATTTTACGAGATAAATGCTTGGGGACAATTGCAATGCCGGTCCCAAACCTTTTATTTTGCTTCAGATTACACCCAAACTTTTATTTTTTGCGACCACGGTCCCAAGCCTTTATATGTAATTTCAGCGGTGGTCCATATCACACATTTCGCCCAAATTGCCGTCAGTCAACACGAAAATCTGAATTTGGACTCAAATGGGACACCTACTTCATGGATACATTTGTTAAAATCAACCATTCCACTATCAAAAAAATATAGCATTTTCAGTTCCATTTGAAAGAGAACCGGAAGAACACAGCATTCCTTCCTACTCGACAAAGGATCCCCATGAATCTGAAAATTGTGATGATGTAGAAATTACTTACCATCATAGAGGCTCCGTTGTCAACTCTGTTGACAGTTAATTTTCAAAATGTTTATTGTCCTATGCTTTCAATGGCATTATGTTCAGTTATAGAGAAATATTAGTGATTTGGCGTGAACCATGTGCTTTAAAGACGACATTATGTTCTTGAAATGGTGCATGTACTTGAACGAATTTATGTCTTATATCGCTACAACATGCAACTAGGGTTTGGGTTTTTATTCGTGTGTTGCATATGACAATCAAATGATGTGCTTTTGTTAACATAAAGAGTGTCAATGTGATTGTATATGTTATGATTTTGTATTTGAAGAGCTAATCTTTCTGCAGGAGGACTTGCAGAGCTAATCTTCCTGCAGATCCGCCTTCGCAACCAAAGCCACCGCCTTCGCAGTCGCAGTCGTCGCATCCACATCCTTCGTAGCAAAAGAAAAGGGCATCTACATCGACTAACAAACCTGCTGGAAAGAAGAAGTCCAAGTGGAAGGGCACAAATTGATGAAAGTGAAATAGTAGTGATAAATTTCGTGTTTGTTTTTGGAGAATGACTGAAAAACTAATGTAATGTGGTTTTGTTTGGTGTTTGATACAGTATGATGAATATTCTAAGTGTTCCAAGAGTGATGGTTAAAATGCATGTAATGTGGTTTTGTTTTGGGGAATGGTTGAAAATGTAATGTGGTTGCTATTGATAGTGATTTTTGTATATATTGCATTGTTGATAGCTTTCATTCCATTTTTTTATGCATAATTTGGTGTTTTTATACAGGAACCAAACACTATTATGGTCACCATAGTTGTATTCTGATGTTAATAATTGGGACCTATGTTGCATTCTTGGACAAAGGTTTTGGGGACCTACGTTGAATTATTTTACACAGGTTTGGAACCTATGCTGACTTAGGGTCTACTTGAACCCCATTATTTTCTAATAATGCATTTTGAAGTGGTAGAGTGATGTCAAATGTGTTATTAAAAATGAAGGAAAAAATTTGAGTTTAATTGTAATATTATTTTATTAAGAATAATGCTACATGTACATTATAATATCCATAAGGGTGTCCATAATGTACTGTGTCATAACATTACTGGAAGGTTGACAAAAGCTATTTTTCCATTCCTCCAATGATATTATGTCACATGTACATTATGGTATCCTTGTGGATATTCATAATGTACATGTAGCATAACCCTTTTATTAAAGAGTGTAGTTGAAAAGAAAAGAGGAAAATGTATTTTGAAAAGAATGTAATCAAATAAGAGCTTATTTTACAAAGGTTTGGGACCAATACTATGCCAAGTATACAAGGTTTGATACCTATATTGCACCATCAACAAAAAATTTAGGATTTCTGTTGCATTTATAATTCAGACCAGGCAATCATACCACTGGTTGAGCAAATTATTAAAGTTAACCACGTACTTCATTACTTAATATTGGGAAATATGGAAAATACGGCCATCAAACACAGCAAATCCAAAACACTAAACAACCATTCTTCTACTACTAACAACATACAAGAAATCTAACAAAAACACAGATCTAGCTACAAATCCAGGTTACAACAACCCCTATCACAGATCCTAATATCCAGTTTCTCTACATACAAATTCCCATCGACCGAAGGGTCCGAATTTTAGCTTCCATCTCATTCCTTACTCGAAGAAAAGCAAGAATCAACTCCCTCGACCTTTGGCACATTGGTTGGTCGAACTAGGCAAAGAAGTTACATCCCTCCACATCTTGACCGCGTGAACAAGTCAAAAATCATCTTCCGAGCTTCAAGTTGGTCCAGGAGGTCTTCATCTAGAGAGGGTTTCCACATCTACATGTTCACTTCCATGGCTATCAACTATGCTTCTCCACTGTAATATTAGAGAGAGAGAGAGAGAGAGAGAGAGAGAGAGATTTTAATCTTTGTCTCCTTACTAAGCCTGGGCAAAAAAAATCGAAAAATCGATCAAACCAAGCTGATTCGGATTGGTTTAACATAAAGTAATTGGTTTGGTTTGGTTTGGTTTGGTTTTAAACAATATCATGGTGGGTTGGTTCGGTTATGGTTTGAAACCTCAAACCATTAGGTTAATCAAATCAACCCAACCCATTTATATATTTACCTTTTTTTTTTAAGAAAAATAAAAAATAAATCATAATCTCATAATTATATCTCGATTTCCTCCATTTTATAATGTTGTCGGTAAGTAATAGCATTGAAAATTTCATTTCACAAGCTTATTATGTTATATTTAGCATTTTTTTTCCTACTCGAGCAGGCAGTGTATATAATGCATAAAAAAAAAAATTCTTAATATTTTTCATTGATCTGTCTCTATTAATCTGATTTTATTTATTAGTCAATAATTATTGTAATATAAATTTATTTAGTTATTTTAGTTCCTGTAATTTAAGTGGACCCAAAATTTGGACAATTTTTTTTTAAAAAAAAAAAAAATTTATTTTAAACTAAAAGTCCAAACCGACTAACCAAACCAAATCAAATCAAGCCGATTATATTTGGTTCAGTTTGGTTTAAGAGTTTGAGTGGGTTTGGTTTGAGTTGAAATTTATCAAAACCGACTAATTTGGCTTTAGTTTCGGGTTATAGTCGAAACAGACCCAAATTAAATCGCACTCCAGGCCTACTCCTTACCATCCATGCTTGATTAGTTCGTTAAAAATTTGATAGTTGTCAGTACTTGTGTGGAAACTAGGCATGGAAATTGTTATCCTGAACCACATGAATTGGATCAAAATTGACTTTATTAGTGGGTTTGATTCAATGTTAGAGAAAATTGGTGTGATTCTAGCTCTTAAAAAATATAGAATCAAACGGTTCTAGTGTGGTTTTCAATTCTAGCCATAGAATTGAACTTTGAGTCAGTTTCAAAATTATTATTTTTTAAATCTCTTAATTAAAACATAATGCATTTGAATTTACATGTTTAGAACAATCAACATTTTTGTCATCTAAAACAAAAGGCATGAAAGTGTTTACATAACATTTTACACTTCACAATTTAGTTTTGAAGCATAAAAGAACCTAACAAGAGTGTTCTAGTACAACCCAATTTCCTTTTTGTATATAGAACCAATGATTCCATATTCAAAATTCGTAATAAGAATCAATTTCGATTCTTGAGAGAATTGAATTGAACCGTCCATTGCCCACATCTAGTTGAAACAACGTTTTCCAAGAGAACTTCAAAATGAAATTAATATATCCTGATGGGCATTTTCATTAAAAAAAAAAAAAAAAAACACTCATTTAATGAAAAAATAAACAAAGAAAATCATGATTAGAGATGAAAAAAAAAGTTATGATACTAAAAATTAACTACTTTTCTTTTTATGAATTTTCTAGGGCCATCTCCAATCCTGCACCAAACTAAAAATTATATTCAACTCATTACACCAAAAGTTGTACCAAATCAATAGTGTTCACTCATTTTCTTCATATATATATTTTTTATTCTTAACAATTTATATAGCTGACAAATTATTTATTTATTTAATTTACTACTACATAAATTACCCACATAAATAATTACGTTTCGTTTACGAAAATATTAAATTCGTTAATAAATTTTAAAATTGTAGTACAATTAATAAAAATACCACAACTAAGAAAATATTAAATCATGTTTGTTGCTTCTGAATGTTAACCAAACATCATTGATGATAATTTTTGTTCATAACTTTAGCTAGAGAGAACTTGCTGCAAAACCCTAAACGCTAAAATATCCAAGTTAGATCCATCTTGTTCAGATTAATTCTATAACGAAATAATAAAATACAATTTACAGATGATTTTATCTATGAAATTATCATCTCCCAAATTCAAGATCCAAATAGATTTTATAGGTTCAAATAATGGAAATAGAAAAAAAAAAAAAAAAAAAAAAAAAAAAAAAAAAACCAGGAAATATCAATGAAGGCAAGCTTAATTTGCATAGATTCATCTGATCACTCCATAATTAAACAGACTTAATTAGAAGCTACACACTTACACTCTAACGAATAATCTAAAGCAGAAAAAATTCACTGCCAAGAATGCTTACAGCTTATTTATATATATGCTCAATGATATCAAGATTCATACTATTCAACTTTTAACACCTACAACCTTTCTTGAGGCTCCTTCGAGCCTCCGTAACTAGGGCTTCTCGAGCTGAAACAACTCCATTTGGGGCTAAAAATGCATCAAATGAAGAATAATCCACCCATTCCTTGAGAAAACCCTCCTGACCCCATCTCTCTGGTATTAACATTTTCCCAGCCACTTCATTCCAATGCCTCTTCAGTTTTTCTCTCCCAGAATCAACTGCATTTGCTATTGATGGTTCTGTATCTAACTTTTCTTTATGGGATGTGGTTTTAGAAGATTTCACAAACTGATTATATGGAAATTGGAGCGCAGAATTTTCTTCATGGGATTGAGTTTTTTGGGTTGTTTCTGAAGGATTATGAACTGGGATTTGTTTGGAACTTGAGTTTTTGGTGGAGGATGCTTCCATTTTCGTGCTGCAATAGTATATTAACCGATGACTTCTTAAAAGACTTTGAGTTTAGCATTATTCTTGTAAGACTTTATATAGAAATAGATGTAAGTGAAAGGGTTCTTTGTGTGGTAGAAATTTCACAATACGTGTCAAAGCTCAAGTTAAAGTGCACACTCTATTGCTATCTCGCATTAAAGAACCAATCGTTGTTCTTCTCTTTGGTTGGTTTGCGAAGTTTGCACGTTTCAGAATTCTTGAATTTGAATCCAACTTTTCGAGGAGCCGACGAAAATTTGATTCAATGCATCAAACAGGTTGTAAAGATCAAATTTGATTCACTGCGAACAAATGTGTGGCTAAACTTAAGCTACGTGCTTCCTTCTTAAAAAGAGGAGAGAGGCCAACGAGGTAGGAGAAGTGTCAAGTGTAGACCATAATTAAAGAGAATTCAGTTAAAATCAGCAAAGATGTGGACATGCGTCAGTAGAAATCAGATATTTTGGCATTCGATGACGTTTCTTGGTTGTCCTCCTTAAAAAATAATGAACAACTTTTGGCCATATATATAATCATTTATGAAAAAAAATGTACTTGTCAAAATTGGACCACAATAATGTTGAGAAGGAATAATTCTTCTCAAATTTTTCCTGAGGTGCACATGTCTCTCTATTGGAAGGGTGTCTATCGTGTTTCTATAACACGACACTGTTGAAAAGTGTTCGATCATGAAGCATTCGGTCCATTGCTAGATCGCTTCCGACTAAAGATGTATTTTAATGTCAATTAAGAAAATAAATATGATAATATATAGCATAAATGCATCTTCAATAGACTATTTAAATACAAAATATTCATTATATCCCAAAAATCTCTCGAAAAATCTTAATTTCGAGCTCAAAAAACAACCAAACGAATTCAACATGATCTCGACTCGACCCAAAAATTTAACACTCGGTCGCTACAAGTTTCACTCCATAAATGAGACTCTAATGGTGGTAGTATGCAATATCACAAAGGGAGAGAAGAAATAAGACACCAATAACTCAAGCAAAGCTCTCAATTTTCTCCAAAAGCCAAAGTCAATCTCCCCAACGGGCCAAAACCAAGTGGTCCAAATTATCCAAATCTTCTCAACTTACCAAGATAAATGGGCTACCAACAATCGAAGGGTAAATGGACCAACACACTACAAAAATCACACACTAATCAAACCACCAATCTAACTACAACTTGGACCTTCCAAAAGCGTCAATCGTATTCAAGTCAAGCCAAATCTATGGTGTTGATAAATTATCCGTTAACTGTTTGAAATCATTATCTAGATTTATTGGGTATCAAAACCCAACATATCTCCACCTTGATACCCAATCAATCTGCAAGCAATAAAAACAAACGTTAATACTTGCATGATCAAGGTAACCAATAAAATTGAGATCACAGATTTTATCTCGTGTTCCCAACCTGAAACATATATCATACCGATTTCATGTACTCACTAGGGCTAAGGTCAAGAATACACAAGTAGAAACAAATATTCACAGTAATCATTCAAGAACAAATAATCATGCGTTGATGATATAATATAGGATAATACACAAAGATCTTTTTCATAAAATCACGTTTACATAGAACAACATATTAACACCAAATTAATCAAACACACAGTCAAACACATATGCAACAAATGCATAAATGATCCTACGAAAAGATCTCATCACACTTATCCTATCTCATCCCGTGTTGCTTGCACCTTGAGAACACATATCTCATCTCATCGCCAACCATGCTCACTGGACTGATCACTCAATTATGTCTAACTGGTAAATCACAATAGATCCTAAGTTCTCGAAATAATCCTCTATCACCACATCACTTCTCCCAACTTAAGTGGATAATGGGTCTTCACCTAACAGAAATGATAGAAGTGTCTCTCACCCACCTGTACAAAGTCTCTTTACAGATAAATGATTCCAACATTTAATCACATCTCCTCTCATGATCCAAGTGTCACTCTCCATATCCTCGTGCATATCACCAATGCACCTTCAGACATCTATACTCCACATTACCAGTAGAAATAATCACTGCTAGTGTATAAACCAACTATAACAAATCAATACTTTTCGATGACCACAAATGTTAGGGCTCAATTTAAATTAACCAACGCACTACAATGTTACTTCAATCACCAATGCTCAAAAAATTCACAAAGAAAATAATGAAAGTGGCACTCATAAATAGAATAAAAGAATAGTTACGTTATTACACTCATAAAAGAGGCTCACAAAAAGAAAGAGATAACCCTACATGAATGCCTCACACAATCTTCACAAACCACACAGACTCACAAAGATAAAGTAGAAAACTGCTGCCTCTCTTTCTTCTCACCACCCCTCACTCAGAGAGTAAACAGAGTACGCCACATATCTTAACCTATTATGCACGCAAACATATTACACAAAGTAGTAAGATCACTCTCATTCATGCAATTATACAAATCAAACATACCGAAAGTGTAACATATCAACATTGTAATAGAATTAAGTGATCACACATGCAAAAAATGATTACATATAGATGCACATGCAGTAACAAGTTTACTCTCAATAAACCTCACTAGGATCATTACTTGACCTTATAGTTACATTCGCCCCAACTCACCTCACCTCACCCCTCACCTCATCTTTACTTTTATTATTATTTTTAGGACACTTTATTTTACCATATCCAAATTTACTGTATTTAAAGCACATTTTTCTTTTGCACTTGCCTTACACATACATAGTGGTGGCAATTGAGCCGAGCCGCTCGTGAGCTCGGCTCGTCTAAAACGAGCCACGAGCTTGGGCTCGTAAAAAACGAGCCCGAGCAACGAGCCGAACAAAAAAAATTTGGACGAGTCGAGCCGAACTCGGCTTATCAGATAGACGAGTCGCTCGTGGACGAGCTCACGAGCTTGGACTCGTGGCTCGTCCAAATGCGAGCCGAGCCGACTCGTGGGCTCGCCCAAAAAAAAAATTTAGAGAGTTAGTGACCAGAACGGTCACTGAATTTTTCAGTGACCGTTTGGTCACTTTTGTCAAAAAAAAAAAAAAAAAAATTTTCAAATTTTATTTTCTTTCTATAAATACCCATCAATTACAACATTTTTTATCACCAAACTTACTATCAATCTCTTATTCTCTACTATACTCTCTACAAATAAATTATAATCAATATTATTCATTCATTCTTATTTCTATACTCTTCTACATTTTATATTCATATCATTAAATTATAATCTTGATTTTACAATATATTTTCTACACTACTACATAATATTCATTCATTCACTTCTCAATTCTACTTCACTTCTTATTCTTCAATATTCAATTTCAATTATTCACAAATGGATCCACGCTAATTTATTGAAAACTTGTTCGATGTCGGAGTCGGGAATGTAGCACATGTGCCCCATAATCAATTTGGGAATGAGTTCGTCGGTCTAGATGAAGTACCCATTCCAGAAAATATTGAAGATTACAATGTTCATGAAAGTAGTCATCCAATAGATTTGAATGACGTTGATGTCGATGCTCCAATTGATTTGGAACAGGATGATGAACCTGTTATTGAAATTCTCGATGCAAGAGGGAAGAGAAAGGGGAAGAAGTAGGCAAAATGTTGGGACCATTTTAAATTGGTTCAAACTGGTCGTGTGATCGTTGGAATTCCAGAAACCAAAGCAGTATATAAATACTGTCAACAACGATTGGCCCATCAAAAAGGCATTGAAATCACACACCTCAACCGTCACTATAAAACATGTGCGGCCAAACATGGTCTTCTTCCTGCTGGTCAAATACAACTACAATTTGGTAGTCCAGGCAGCGGTGCTACTACTACGCTACTTAATACGTGGATGTATTCGGAGGAAAGAACTCGAACAGGAATGGTAAAATACATTGCCGGATCTGAGTTGCCACTAGCAAAAACGGACAACCAACATTTCGTTACCTTTGTGCAAGAATGTTTTCAATCGAGGTACGTTGGGGTAAGTCGAAATACTGTACGTTCTGATACAATATAATATTTTGAAACTGCAAAGAAAATATTGATTGCCGATTTAGAAAAATATGGGGGTGTGATATCTTTAACTTTGGATTTATGGGAAGAGATTAATAAAAGAGGTTATATTGCTGCAACTGCACATTATATAGACCCACTTTGGATCATGCATAAAAGAATAATTGTTTTTAAAATTATTGAGTACATGCACAATGCTCCCAATATATTTAGTGTTATTATGAACATTATCAGAGAATATAAATGCGAGAGTAAAATTCGCTCTTTTACGTTCGACAACGCTAATGTAAATAAGGCTGTTATCGAGAAATTGCAAAGAGTATTTCAACCCAAATTCTGTGGTTATTTATTTCATATTCGATGTGTATGCCATATTTTAAATTTAATAGTACAAGATGGTTTAAAATATGTTAAGGATGAAATTCAACGAATTAGGAATGTACTAACTTATATCACTATTACACCTAGTAGAAAACAAGCGTTTGAGGATTTTTGTGCCAAAAATGGGGTGTCGTATTCAAAAACTTTTATTAGTGACGTAGCGCATAGATGGAACTCCACATATTTATTATTAAAATTATGTGAAGGTTTCGAACATTTAATTACTGAATTTTATAACAATAGGCATATAAGGGAATATTTTGAATGAATCCGATTGGGCTTTAGTTATTAAAATTAAAGTTTTTTTGAAATATTTTTATGATTCTACAAATATTTTATCTGGTATTTATTATCCTACGAGTTGTATGATCTTTCAACGTCTTTATCTAATTTCTAGAGTTTTTGATAGATATAAAGATGACCCCAATTTTAGTTCAGTTATAATTGCCATAGAATTAAAGTTTAGAAAATATTGGAAAGATTTGCCCATATTATTTCCATTAGTATGCGTCATGAACCTCTAATATAATTTATCGGATACTAAATTTATAATTGAACGAATGTCAAAAACTTTAATTTTTAACGTACCTATTACCTATAGGAATTTGGAAGCAACTTTATCTGAAATGTATGTAACATATGCTTCACGAATGGGTACACATGTTACTCGTGTACCCTTCGGCTCTACAAGTACTCCTCTCGCTAATTTAGGAGATGACGACGCTGAAATTTTAAATTTATTTGAAGGCATGAACTCATATAGATATGGTCAAACTAGATATGCATATAGTTCATCCAGTAATAGTAGTTTGTCTTCCACTGCATGTACTCAAACATCGAGTAATAATCCAAATGTATTGCCTGCTAAATTACTTGATTACTTTAATCATAATTGGCCTAGTAACAATGCACTAAGGAAAAATTCAGAAGAAGTAGTTGACTTCTGGCGAAAGTATGAACGTCGATGGCCAATAGTTTCTGCAATGGCAAAAAATCTACTAACACTTCCGATTAGCACTGTAGTTTCGGAATCTGCTTTTAGTGCAGGGTCTAGGGTTCTCTCTGAAGTTAGTAATCGACTAAAAGAAGATATTTTAGAAGCATTAATGTGCGTGAAGTACTCGAAATTGAACTATTGAAGTAGCCGATCCCAAACCCGGATAAAGGATGAAAGTTTATATTTTAATATTTTTAAAATGAAAAACATTTTGAAAAATCATTTGACAATTTCTCATATTTTTTTTTTAATTTTATCATTTATAAAATAATTATTTTCAATTAATACATTTTCTTCAAAACAAACTTGAAAATGAAAATATATTAATTAAAAATTATTTATAAGTAAAAAATTTAAATTGTAATTACAAAAAACTTATAAGTATTATTTATAAGATAAATTCATAAAAAAATATATTATAAAATTATACTTTATCAAAGTCTAAATAAATTGTTTACAAAATAAAAATACTTATAAAATAAAATTTTACCGAAAATCTATTTTTTTTTTTTTTTTAAAAAATTAGAAAAAAAACGTGTATAAAATATTAAAAAAAAAAAAAAAAAAAAAAAAAGAAAGAGACGAGCCCACGAGTCGAGCTCGTGAGCTCGACTCGGCTCATTTCAACCCACGAGCCGAGCTCATCTTTTTTTACGAGCCGAGCCTTTGCCCATGAGCTCGTTGAGCAATGAGCACGAGCCGAGCTCGTAGGATAACGAGCCGACTCGGCCCATTACCACCACTACACCTACATTTGCCATCAATATCAAATATTGATCACATGCATAATAATTCATAAAGAATAATCAAACAAACTTTTCTAATGTCACATGTCATTCTAACATTGTATAAAAGATTGACAACAAATTCACAAATAATTTAAGGCAAATAATTAACAAGTAATTCCAAAATCTAGCAACAGACAATAATTACCCCTTCATGATAATATCGATCCTAATGTCACCCCACATGATGACTTCTAATGCGAAAAATAAATTATTACCCTACATGATAATATAACTGCAATAATAAAAGGAAAAGAACGCGATATCGAATGGACCAAGTGTAAAGGTCCGTAAATATTGAGAGATGCCAATTCACTGCTTGAGGACGACCACTATCCGTCTCAAAGCTTCCAGCAACCACGGGAACACAAAACGGCACCCGAACGTTCAAGGGAAAAATCATCCAACTTTCATCGTATTGCTCAAAACTGAAATCCGACAACACTGTAGGCTATTTTGTCGTCAACAACATTCTGTCTTTTGATGCCATCGTCGGATTCCGATTGATGCGTACTCACGTGCGTCGTTGGCATGCCCACACGCCACTCCACCAGCTACGCCTCCACCTGTACAGTCCATCAATGGTCTCCGTTTCTCCATTAGGTCTGTGGTTTGACTGAAAAACACCAACAGTTCCAGCAGCTTTGAAACCAAATCTTATATTTCTTTCCAGCTTTTTGCCTAATATTTTGGCTTCGTTTCAAACCCTTTCTAGCCCATTTTTCTCTATTTTTTTCACAAATTTATTAACTACACAAACTCTGATACCATTTGTCGCGAAAATCCTTTAAGAAATCTTGATTTCAGGCTTAGAAAACAACCAAACGAACACCACACGATCTCGACTCGACCAAAAACTTTAACACTTGGTTGCTACAAGTTTCACTCCACAAAAGAGACTCTAATGGTGGTGATATACAATATCACAAAGGGAGAGACTAAGCCCCTGTTTGAGCCCCTTTCATTTCTTTTCATTTCGTTTTTCAACCCCTTTTTTTGACCAAAGTGGGACCATGTCTGATAAAAAGTGTGCTCTTTGCCAGAAATTGTTCATGTTGGAAATTGAACCCCTACTCTTGTAATTATTAATTTACAATAATGCCCCTAATGCATAACCTCTGTTTTGATACCAATATTTTTGTAGGGTTATTAAAGTCTTTTCGTTTGTAGTGTAAAAATTCATTGATCGGCCAATAGACATTATTACACATGAGGCCCGCATGTAGTTGAAAATTTTGACAAAAAAAGGATTTGAAAGAAAAAATATAAGGGCTCAAACAGGGGCTAAGGAAGACACCAATAACTCAAGCAAAACTCTCAATTTTCCCCAAAATCCATTTGTCTCTCTCGTTTCTCTCTATATTGCACTACACACATCGTTTGAGAGGGATGATGGATATATATATATATATATATTAGTTTAGGTCACAATATGGGCCAAAATCACTCCCCCCAATCGGCCAAAACCTAGTGATCCAAATTACCCATTACTTCCCAACTAAACAAGATAAATGGGCTACCAACAAACAAATGGTAAATGGACCAACACACTACCAAAACCACATACTAATTAAACCACCAATGCAACTCCAACTTGAGCCTTCCAAAAGTGTCGGTCGCATTCGAGTCGAGCCAAATATATGATGTTGATAAATTATTCGTCAATTATTTTAAATCATTGTCCGAATTTATTGGGTATCAAAACCCAACACACCATTTTAGATAAAAACAATGATTAAAAATAAGATTTAAGAGATTCTCTATTTTAACTTTTAAAAATAGAGAGTCGATTTGACTCTATAAATTTAAAGAGTAAAATTTACTATTTATTCTTAATTTACAATGATTATATTTAATAAACTACGAATTTCAGTAGTATACTATTTAAATTATTAAAATCACATTTGAATTTATTTTTCATTGACATATAAAAATGTTAAATAAGAGAAGAAAAAATTAATATTTGTTCATTACAAAAAGAAAAATGAAGAGTCAAAATAGAGATGTATAAAAAAATTTACTATCTAATTTTATAAATGTTTTCTATTATGATATATTCTTTATAAATTGAGAGTCTTTTGAAGATACTCTAAAGAAAGAAGGACAAAATGAAAAATTTATGTTAAGAGGGGGTCATTTCTGAAATTTTTGAAAGTTGAAGGGGAGTCTATGTTATTGTTAAAATCGAATAACATTTTAATCATTTGTTTGTTGAGGATATATGTGAATTTATTTAGTAAATTTTTTCTTCCACAACATAGATTCTTATATACGAATAGATAAGATAAAATAAGATTTAGTTTAATTATGTTAGAAGAAAGATCATTAGCTAAACATATTCTCTATTTTAAGGCATGGTGCGGTGACCAAGGACCAGAATACATAAACATTAATAACTATAACTATAACTACATTAATAAAAATGTCAAACCATAAATGCATGAACCATGATTGCAAATTTCAATTATCTATTTGTAATTGGATATTGGAAAACACATAAATCCTAATGACTTGGGAGACCTATTCAAAATTTAAATTCTTGAGTCACTTATCAACCAATACAAATTTAAAATAAATTTATGAAAGTTGACTATGTGCCCGTTCAATAAGTCATTTGAAAAGTTCGAAAACCTTTTATGAGCCTAAGACGTTTTTAAATTTGTTTGAATAATTTTTTGAAAGTGTTTTGACTAAACTAGAAAAAATTTCAGGAAAATTAGCTGAAAGTAACTCTTTCAGAAAACTCTTTTATAAGAAGAAGCTCTGTCAAACAAGCCTTATATTTAAGATTACTTCAAAAAAAAAAAAAAAAAACACACACACACACACACACCCCTTTTAATTGTCAAGAAAGCTATTATAAGTATGAATTATGCTATTTTACCCAAATTGGGTTACAAAAGGAGGGGGTACTCAAGTGAGGTGGCGTCCCCCCATTGGAAGAGGCGGCTGATGGGCCAGTCACCTCGGCCAATGGAGGGACGCCACATCATTTGGACACCCCTCATTTTGTAACCCAATTTGGGTGGTGTAACATAGTTCTTATAAGCATTGATAAGGTAAGTGATTCCAAAAAAAAAAAAAATGACTAGAAATTTAGAACAATATCCTCTCTTTGATGCAAAAGTTTTTGAGACTAAGCCATCAGCAATATGGGCATTTTGTCACTACGTTCAATCCAACATAGATTATCATTTAATTTTGTAGCTTTTTGAGTGTTCTTGAACTTTTCTTATACCTGAAGATAAGCCTTTTGTCCACCACTTGAGTAGGCTTCTCTTCACCAGATTTTGCAATATTTTCTCATTGCTTGACGTGTTCAATACGACGAACTGATGAAGTGCATAAGATTAGTGTTTCCGGACCTAATTGAATTAAGTCCTTAGTTTTTGCGATATACTCGTTTAACTTCTTTCTTTTCAAAAGTTTTAATTTTCGTTATTACATCCTTCCATAGCTTCTCAAGAAAAAAATTGTCCATAGAGTTCCAATTTGACAACTCTCAGTACACATGCCGTAGTCCAATGTACTTTCTTGCATCCAAACAAAAATTCAAGAAGACGACCGCTTAATAAAGATTCTTCACTTGATACCATTGA
The DNA here is from genome assembly GCA_019395295.1 of Osmanthus fragrans. Lineage (NCBI taxonomy): Eukaryota > Viridiplantae > Streptophyta > Magnoliopsida > Lamiales > Oleaceae > Osmanthus > Osmanthus fragrans. Next base: position 18,414,582 of record CM033363.1, on the reverse strand, counting down.
AATTCTCTATTCGTAGATTTTGATATTCTATTCTAAAAAGGAATTGATTTCATTCAACATGTAATTCAACAAATTGTGCTTGGTCACAGTTATGCCTGTCATTGAACGGGAAGAATGATTAATAAGGTGTTTTACACGCTTATTTATCTCCTAAAATAATGTTTAATTTGAATTAATCGAACGAATTTCTACTCACTTTTATATTGTATTTAATTTTTATAGGTTAAATCCTCAATTTGAAAATTAATTAAGCAAAAGAGGAAGAAGGTGATTTGAAGCACATTGAACAGAAAAGGTTTGACACCTCGATGTCGGCTATGTTCCAATGGTTGGGATGTTCGCCCATTAAAGCTTTAATTCGACAAAAAAGATGGTGATGGATGAAACTCGGAAAGTATTGGGACTCAATTGGGCATTTTGGATAGTTGATTGGAAGATTTCATAAATTTAATCATTTCATAAAGTTTGAGGACAAAATGGATGAACTCATAAATTGATGGACTTACTTGGAAGAAATCAAAAGTTGGAGCTTGGTGTGCAAATTTGAAAAAATTTGCTGGCCGATTCAGGCCGGGATTTTATGGGTTTTTCAACTTGAAGGATATTTTTATTAATTCCATGGCACAATTTCAAGACCCTTTGGTGACTACAAACTAGTAAATATTTTTTCAGCACAAGTGCTGGTATTACAATATCGGTGTAAGTAGTACTAAATATCATTAAATGATAGATACAATTAAATGAATATTATAATTAAACATATCACATAATGTCAGAAATTATTCACTACAAATAGGCTTAAGCCTGGTCATATAGAGGGAATTCTGTACCATGTAATGTAAAATCATTGAAGGGGATTGCCACACTATTAAACATCAATTCTTGGTAGTAAAATTACAATAAATCCTTGGGAAACTTGGGATTATTTTTGAAGAGAAATAATGTGCCATATATAAATCGAAGAGATTCAAGATTAAAGTTGTACTAATATTTTCCAATGTTTTAAAATCAATCCCGGCATCAACCCAAAAAAGAAATAGGATTGAGGGTTATAGGGTCGAACCGAGATCGAATTGAATGACAAATTAAATAAAAAATACACAAACAAACTATAAAATATCATAACTATAATAGATTTTTTAATTTTAGTTTACTAATTCAAAGTAAATATAATCCATATTTATTAATTAGATTTATTATAGTAATTTATTTTATAACATAAAAAACTAACGATTAATATGTCCAAAATAATTTGTTTTGTTCAAATTGAAATTGTTTGTGTTTATATCTTGTTGGGGGTTATCAGGGGCGGAGGAGGGGGGTCCTGGAGTGACCCGTACCCCCCCTCCCCAATTTTTTTGATTTTTTTTTTTAATAAATTGAGAGATGGATTAAACAAGAAATTGAGATAAACTTACCGACGTAAATAGAGGACGTGGAAAAAAAAATATTTTTGATTTTCGAGACTTCGATTTAATGATTTTCAAGTGCTCTATATGATATTTATAATGTTTACTTTTTCCTAAGGTCGAAAATTAGAAAACTTATAATCACCATCAACTTTAACTTTGATTGGCTGTGTAAGAAAAGTAGGCTTATAAATAAAGCGTGATTTGATTGAGAGTGATTGATGATGTTAATAATTCTGTTTAGTATGAGAACTTGAAAGAAACGCTTGTTATAAGGTATGATTGTGCTAAATTAAAGATTGGTACTCAAAAAGTACTTTATTTTATACGTTTATTTGTTTTTTAGTTAATAAGGTATCAAAAAAAAAAAAAAAATCGAGGGCAACCCCTTCATCTTTATATCTTCAATTTTGGGACCTCCAATTCCAAATAGCTGGTTCAGCCCCTGAGGGTTATAATTTGTTAATGAAAATAGCGAAGTAAACTAATAAACATATAAAAAGACAATTGGCTACTATCTCATATAGGAAGAATAGTCTCCTTTAAAGAGTAGCTAATATCTCACATTAGAAGATTATTAAAACGTCGGAAAAATAATCTCCTTTAAAATGGAGTTAGAGGAGCATCAATTGTAAAAAAAAAAATTATTTGGGCCTATGGCAATAGGTGGCCCATTAAGATTGTTAAAATTTTTTGGTTATAAAATATAAAATATTAACCGGAAAAATTGCATCTAATTTCCAATTCCCGGTTAAACTGGTTAGGGTAAGGGTTCAATCATCGGTTTTTTATTTTTCGGTTAATGTATGACTACTAGACCAGATTAGAGGCCAGTTCACGATTTTTTTGGTTGAATCGGCTGGTTCGGTCCAATTTTTATAACAGTGATATTTCTTCCGTATTATTTGAGTTGTTTATTCATTGTCTATCTTGTATTGATCAAAACTTGATAAATTAAACTTCCCGTTGTCAGTTTTTTAATGAAACCTGGTTCGTTATTTAATTCACTAAATTGCTTATTTTTATTAAATTCTTGTAATTGTTGATTGCTTGTTATTATTTTTTTATTGACATCCTATTAGTTAGCTAATTTTAGAATTGTGTTTTGGGATTATGTCGATTATTGAGAGATAAATCACATTTACGGCTTAAATAACAAATAATATTATGTCATATACAAGATAGAGATACTTCTATGTCAAGTGCAGTCTTAATTAGTTCTGTCCATGATTTTTGGGAATGACCATGAGGCTAATATTATTTGATTTTGTATCATTGGATTTTCCTATTAAGTTTTAATGAGGGATCATTTAATTACTCCAAATTATTTGCATTCTTTTTCCATTCGTTTGATATTTTGTAATGTTTTAAAAATCGGATCGGACCGGTCGATTAAACCGAGAACCGGACTCAAATTCAGTCCAGTCTTCATCGGTTAACCGAATGTTAGAAAAATCGGCCCAAAAATCGTTGACCTAGCCAGTTCATTTTTAAAGGTGACTCCTCTTGGAATGTTTTAGTAATATTCCAATGTGGGATACTAGCTTTTTAAAAGACACTCATCTTCTAATGTTTTAGTGATATTTCAATGTTGGATACTTATTAATTGTCAATTCTATGTGTTTGCTAGTTTATTTTATTATTTTCATTAAAAATCATAGTCTCAACAAGATTATAATCACAAAGTTGAACAAAGTAAATTATTTTGGACATATTAATTATTAGTTTTTTATGTTATAAAACAAATTACTATAGTAAATCTAATCAATAAATATGGATTATATATTTTTTTGAATTGGTAAACTAAAATTAAAAATCAATTTAATTTGTCATACGGGTCGATCCCGGTTCAACCCTTTGACCCCTGACACTCTTTATTTTCCGGGTCGATTCTCCGGGTTGATTTTTAAAACATTGATATTTTGTCAATTTTGATTTTTACTAAAATATACACAAAAGTTTTGATTCTCTTCTACTTCTCTCTATTTATAACAAATGTTTATTTCTATATAATACATCGATAAGATAAAATAAAATGTAGATCAAATTATGTTAGGGAAATTAAGATGATCATATTGTCGAACCATTAATGCATGAACCATGGCTACAAATTTCAATTATTATTTTGTAATTGGACATTAAAAAACATAATTTCCATCCTATTGACTTAGGATACCTACAAGAAATTTGAATTCTTGAATCACTTATCAAGAAGCATCAATTTTGAATAAACTTCTGAAAGTTGACTATAATTAATATTTCATTAAATAAAGGAGTTAAATTGTCAAAAAAGCTATAATAAGCATTGATGAAATTAATTATTCCAAGTGAACAAATTGCATACAAAAGGATTAGAGATTTTGCGACTGCTTTCTTCAATTCAACATAGATTATGATTTAATTCTTTAGCTTTTGAGTGTTCATTATCAGTTCCCCAGAAGATAAGCCTTTTGCCCATCACTTGATTTAATATTAATTACAATTTAGTTTCTTCATTTTAATAATATTTTAAACACTTTTTGCATACGATTTTTTGGATGATGCATACTAACAAAAATTTGAAATTTTAACTAAAAATCTGTTGAAGTATTCGTTAATAAATGACTTAAAATTTAATTATATATTGTTATATATTTGTAATTTAAATGTTAACAATTGCAAACTTTTCATTATGGGTCTGTTTGATTGACCCGAATTCCATGAAAAATGTCACATTCGAAAAATTCGAAATCTACTTTGGCTGTTTGATACGAAAGTGAAAATGGAGTTCGAATTCCAATACACAATCACTTTAAGCTTGTTTTCAGCCAATTTCATGGAAATTGATTTTCTATGATTTATGTGGATTTTTATTTTCCAACTTACATGGAATTGGTTTGCCTTTCCACCTTTGCTAAACAAATGGACCCTAAATGTTATGTCATAACTTCCCCATTGGTCATTTTTTTACAATTTAAGACAACTTTGTTACAAAATTTTCATAGCGACCGGTATCTATTCTCATTTCAATTTTTTTTTCTTGCACAAGACAGCTATTTGAGTAATATGTTAACATGTTATTATGTAAAAAGAAAGAAAGTTAAAACTGTCTTTTTCCATGATTAACAGCCAATGATCCACTAAGTTTTAAAATGCGAGGAGTGTCGTCTTCGATATTGTGAGTGTATGTGGTATTGACAGGTCCCCCTCCAATTGGGGGGGGGGGGGGGCAAATGGCCCCTAGAGTCAAACCCGACATTTATTCTAGGGATTTGTAGCAAGTCTCATATCTAAGGCCCTGTTTGATTACATGAATTTTTCAGGGAAAATGAAAAATATTTTCCATTTTTCCATTTTTTTGTCTGTTTGACAGGATAAATTTTCCCAACAAAGTATTTTCTAGTTTCTGTGCACGTGGCCTCCATTTCCAGACAAATGGTGAAAACACTTTCCTATGGGTTGGCTGGATTTTCATTTTCCAGGGAATGGAATTGAAAAGAAGCCGACTTTCCCTTTCTATTTATCACGCCCAAATCTCTCTTCGTAGTAAACCACTCTGCCATTCCCATCTCTCACGCCAAATCGTCCCATTTCTGGAACCCATCTGCTCGTTTATGTTTCTCACGCCAAATCGTGAAGGAGAAGGTCTCAAACCGTTTAGCCATTCCTTGGAATCACGCTAAATCGCCCAATTTCTGAGAACCCGCAAGAAACTCGAACAGGTAGGGTAAACTGCTGACATATTGGGTTTCAAATGTGATGTGCTTTTCTTAAATTTGTCTGAAGTTATTTTTTTTAAGAGATGATCATTCTTTCGAGGAAACAAACAAATTAAGTGATGCACTAATACTGAATATATGCTTGGGTTGTATGCAGGGACTAAAATGTTGAATTTAATTGCTTTTGTGTTTAGTCCTTGACATGTTCTTGGTTTTGTGATTTTTTGCACCCATTTGAGCAAACAAGGATCTGGATATTCTTTCTTGAAAAGTACTCTAACTTGTATTCTTAATGGTAACTAAATATATAGCTTGTTTTGGTACAGATGTGTGTAGAATTTAAGTATGGTTTAATTCATAGATGAAGGGAAAAATTTGAGTCCAAAGGATGGAAAGACTGAAAATGATTTTTGTTTTGATAAAAAGAAAATGAGACACATTCTGTAAAATCACTTTACGGAATGTGTTTGGTAGATAAATACAACACGCTTCCAAAAATCAGAATTTACTTCTACTTTCATTCAGCCATCACATGCATGCCTTGTGTGTTTCTATTGAGTGCTACCAGATGAAATTGTTTCTTCAGTCAGAAAAATGCTTCTAAGCTCATATCCATGACGCACCCAAATATCTGAAAATAAAATTTGTTGAAGTGATGGCCTGTAATCTAAAAGTTCCATTTTAATTTTTAGTCATAACTTATAATTTGCAGTTAGCCTGACCATTAATAAGAGGGAATCACAAATTCTCATTGGACAAGAGCCAGCACAGATTAATAACTTCTGTGCTTATTTCTAAACATTCAACATTGCGTTTGACTTCTTAAAATTAATAGTCTTTAGGCAATTCCTAGTGGGATTTGTCTTGCAATGACCCTGCATTTCTGGTACAATTTCTGCCTTATACCATGATTTGTACCCTCCTTTTCAATTGATACATGTGCAGAGAAGGGTAATTCATGTTGGCTAATGTATGTGCAATCCAGATTAATAATTCAGCCAACCTGCAAATTTTATATATATATATCTATGCCTTTTGTAGTGCACATCTGATGTTAGTTTACATCTGTTGAAAATGGAAGTATGTTGAGACTTCATTGTGGATGAATTGATTACTTATGTTGAGTCACTCTAATATTCTTAACGTGAAGGCAAGGATTTCAATTGCGTTGGGCCCAAATAGGGAAAATGTCATCGTTCAAGATTTTATTATTATCTCTGCTTTTAGAAAAGTAATGATTATAAGGGTCCGTTCAAAAGAAAAAAAATTAGTAAGATGACAGGGTTCAATGTCTATCAAATTTCAACTAAGACAACACGCATTGTCTCCCTTTGAGATAATATAAGTTTCCTCATTTTGACTTTGTGCTCACATTATGTATAGTTTATTAGAGATTTGACTGTGCACATTAGAGAAATACATGCTTTTGTTATGTGAAATGAACTTTGTCTAAATCCACGAATGTTGTATGCTTCATTTGTTGTACCTTTTCATGTCGATAATACTATACTCTTCAACTCATTCTTGTTACATGTTTTTCAACAATGATGTAGTTCAGGTTTATTGTCATCAATAATTTACATCATATTGACATTGTTTATCCGTTCTAAGTACCATGGCTAACACATGGAACCAACGTCGTCGCCAATGACAACAATTGAGTATATTTTGGACGATAGTCATGCAAGCAATTATAATTTTTCAAAAAATCAAGCGTCGTAGTCGACAACTCCCTAGAGCCCAACATAGAAACTGAGATTTTGAAAGAGAAATGACTCTTACACGGATGTTTGGTACAAGCGATAGAATTTGTCATGATCTACTGAGAATGAAGATAGCTCCGTTTGAAAGATTATGTGATCGTTTGAGAACATATGATTTGGTTGACAGTAGATTTGTCAAAGTAGAAGAATAAGTGGCTATATTTCTTAACACCGTAAGACATGACCAACATAATCGAATTGGAAGTTTTACTTTCTTCAGATCTGGTCAAATAGTTAGTTACTACTTCCATAGAGTTTTACAGGCTTGCCTTGTATTGTATAGAGATGTTGTAAACAATGCAACTACTCATAACTCACCATACGAGAAGAAAGTGGTGATGCCATGGTTCCAAAATTTTCAGGTTAGATGGTAGTTTTTAACTTCATTAATTTTTCCTCAACCATCACTTTTTCGTTTGTAACCAAACTTTTTTTTCCCGTATTAGGATTGTGTGTGGCAATAGATGGTACTCATGTTCCTGCATATGTTCCCGTAGAGGAACAAGCGAGGTATCGCAATAGGAAGCAAATTATAACTCAAAATGTTTTGATTGCTTGTACATTTGATATGAAGTTTACTTATGTGCTTGCTGGTTGGGAGGGATCTGCCCTCGACGGTCGGTTGTTACGGAGTGTTACTTTACGACAAGGTCATAGGCTAACAATTCTTGTTGGTAAGATGTACTTCATTTTTTCCTATAATTTGTTTTTTAACTACTTTCAGTAAAGAACGACAACTGAACAACCATTTGTGTAGTAGGTAAATATTATCTTGTCGATGCCGAAATTTCATTGGTTCTTGGATTTTTATCACCCTATCGTCGGACTCGGTACCATCGTAGAGACATTGCGGGACATCAGCCCGAAAGCAATAAGGAGCTGTTTAATTTTCAACATTCAAGTCTACGAAATGTTGTAGAGAGGATTATTGGACTGCTTAAAAAAATTCGCATATTTAAGGCATCAACCATACCACGACATTAAGACACAAGCGAAGATTGTACTTGTATGTTGTGTCATTCACAATTTCTTAAGGATTTATGACGAAGAGGATATGTGTGACGATGACTATTACAGTTGCGATGATGACGTTAACCCTGGACATGTTGACGCACCCAAAGATGACACACCAAATGCTCCTATATCTTTTACAGCAGAAACTGCATGGTCTAGTAATAGGGATACAATGTCTGATGATATGTGGGCCACTTACCATCCAAATCATGATGCGAAAATTGATTTCGATTGATTATACTATGCTGTATTCCGTTCTCTGTGTTGCTCTGTAATGTGTAGATATTAACTTGCTACTGTTAGCGTACCTTAATACATTTTCTTCTGTACCTTTTCACTTGTAATGTTTTATTTATTTTCATAGGCTATCTTCATTTGCATCTGTTATATAGTTCCAAATATATTTGTATTTTATATCGATGCTATATTGGGAATAAACTCATGCAAGTTGTTCATTTTTAGTTATGCTGATATTACAATTTTTTCAGTTTTTTAGTGACAGCGTCGATAACACAGAATTGACGAAGCTATGGGGGTCCTAGTCGAGTTCCCATACCGACCACCCCTTCGGGTGGGAGTGATTTTGATTTCGCTAGATTGCAAGTGGATCCAAATGTTAGGGCTCGTCACGTACGTTGGAATGATGAAATGGATGGTCTTATGATCACTTCACTTGTTGAACAAGTGTTGGATGGGCACAAACGAACTGTCAATGATTTTACTTCGTTTCAAGTGTCTAAGGCAATTGAAAGGGTTCAAAATGGATGCGGGGTAATGGTCTCAGATAAAAATGTAAGGGCAAGGTTGAAGACTTTTTAAAAAGAGTATGTTGAAGTTCACCAGTTGCTAAATATGAGCGATTTTGGGTTGGATCCCGAAACAGGACACATTGTAGCCGATGCAGTTGCTTGAGACGATTTTATTAAGGTACGGAGTGTAAACCATTTTTACTACTTGCTGCTAATAGCTATTGGAAATGCAAGCGTTTTGTTATAGTTACAATACACTCACAATGTATTTTACAGGGAAAACCAGAATTTGGGAAGTGGAGGACCAAATTGTGTCCAAGGTATGATGAGATGGAGACCATCTTCGACAATGATGCTGCCACCGGAGAACGCGCAGTATCTGGCTTCGACCATTTCTCCCCAATGAATGGTATGTAATATATTGTGCAGTATGAGACTCTCATTGTATTCATGTTTAAACTTCTAACAAATCGATATCTCTTTTCTGTAGCAACCGATGAAAGCGTGAATGAGGTAGATATGGAAAACGTGGAGATGGATCCTAGCCCAGTGCATGCTCGTAAGCGTAGCACCAAAGAAGTTACTAACAAAGCCAAGTGTCGACGTGCAAAACCGGTGGATGGCAGTACTGTCGCCCTAATGAGGATTGCCGATTCATCTGCGAAAATTGCTCAGGCTATGAAAATGCAAGCTACGCTAAATACACTGAATCATGTCAACTGGCAGATGATTCTAAAGAAGCTGGAGGCCATGAACCTAGACATGGACAATATAATGCAAGTCATGAAAGCTTTTCGAGCCAACGATGGTTTGGCGAAGGTGTTTATGAACTTGACGAGCACAAAATACATGCGTGCTTTGGTCTTTGACAAGCTTGGCCGTGATCTGCCTCCACTACCATAGATTGCACGAGTTTTATGGCGTTTGTATGTATGTATGTACTTTAATGTATTTTAAAAACTTAATCCACACAGGTTGTGATGCGAAAGTTTTTTTGTAACGTACACACGATACTCCTAGTGTGCACTTTTTTGGTAACATATAGTGTTGATGTATTTTGTTAGTTCCGTATGTTGGAACTTGTATTCCACCTAGCATACTGTTGTGGAGAAAGTCGCTTACTTTTGTATATTTTGGGTTATAATCAATGCTAAGTATTATAATCATAGTTTGTTAGTGGTGAAATTTGGAAAATAAATGGCCCGTTATTTTTTCATTATATTTTTCTGAGTCTGTGATGCTGATTTGTGCTCCTTACATGATGCATCGCAGACAAGTGAGTTCATTGTCTTTTGTCGATTGCACTGCTATGTAACAAATCCGTGTTTAGTTAACTACAAATGATGGCAACACAATTACAATGCAAGTGAATTGAATTTTAGATACTTGGCATACCCAGTAAAACAATCACAGGCTTAAATCAATTGAATTGTGCTTTATGTCAAACAAGCATAATTAACAGGCAATAACAAGTCTATATCTCCATAAAGTAAGTACTTAGAAGCAACCCAATATCCAAATATAGTATAAATCACACGCCACCCACATTAAAGTATGGCCATTTAAAACTGAAAAAATTGTAAAAACAGGATTCAAAGTCGAGAAAAGAAAAATCTTGGAATAGTATTTTTCACTACCTTAAGCCTTCTTAAGAAACATGCCAGAACTTGTGCGGACTTCACTTTCTATACTCTTTCTAGAATCATTGTTTGCTACCATAGACTTCTCAAGCTTATCCTTAGCCTGCTCATCCAAATTCAATCAGACGGAAAACAAATAAATGAAGTTCACACCCTTCCTTCCCTTCCTCTAAATTATGAATTAATTAACAACTACATAACTTACCATTAATCCAATAAAGATGAAATACAAAAATCCCTCTTGCCAGAAGGATCCAGTTCATTTCAATTATTCATAGAGTTCAATGATTCAAAACGGCATGTTGTCATTATAAATAGCTCGGTGACGCTTTAACTGATTTTATTTATGTTTAACTTTATATTGTCTCGAATCCCAAATGAAAATGAAAGTAGACAAAATTTCATGAATTGCTTTTGGGAACTCACAAATTTACATTTTTCGTTCAGATTATCTTGACTGTGCACATTACGTTCCTTTTGGTTCACATAATTCTTATAATTTTTAATTTCCTCCATTGGTTATCAAACACCAATAGTTGGAAAATAATACAATTTTAATGGAAAATATAGCCAAACAAACACCAAAAGTTGAAAATTTTTTAACATTTTTCAGGTGAAAAATCATATCAATCAAACACCATTAATTGACAATTCCTAAAAAAACAAGTTCTAAACAATTCAATTCCCTAGAATTTGTTTTCTTTCCACCCAAATTTCATATTTGCAATCAAACGGATACTAATTGATTTATGAGGGGAAAAAAAGCCCTATCTACATTTGTAACCCATTAAACATACCTTGCGTGTACTAATCAGTATTCTTTTTTTTAATTATACAAAATGTTTAGATAATATTAATATTCTTTATTACTTTCAATTGAAAAATAATGCATTAACCTTATATAAACAAGAATGTTGAACCCCATATATATAGCTCGAGTTGAGATTTGCTTTTCAAAATAGACTGTTCAATTTGCTGTCAACCAATAATTCACTGACATATCATTTTACATCTATTTTTAAGCAAGAGTGGTAGTGAAAAAAAAGTTGCACATATTAATTTAGAGTGATATATCAATGAATTATTGAGTGGAAGTCAAATTAGACAATCAATTTTAAACTACATATCTTAACTCATATAGCTCTGGATGTGACCTGAACCAATAATTTTTCAAGAGACAAAAGCACTCAATCCATTATAAAGTATTACAGATTTCAAAGAACACTAGATCTCAGGAACCCTTTATTCTCTACGAATCTTAGCACATTTTCCAACATGGAATTGATTCAAACTCAGATGCGTGAATAAACAAATTAAGCTATTCTAAGCCAATCATTAGTTGGAGGATGGAGAATAATTGATAGCGAACATATTTAGGTGATACAAAATAAAAAAAGAAAAAAAACATAAAATATCTGCACATCTCGAAGCAAGAGATCACGGATCCCTCAACTACTATTCAGAAATCGAAGTTTACAAATTTCTGGTGTGTTTGATCTACATTTTTTTTTTTGAATAATGTATTTTGGAATAATAGATTAATAGAAAATGTGTTGTTAAAAAAAAAAAAAAATTTTTGATTTATGTATGATATTATTTTAATAAACAATAAATGATTGCAAAGAAGACAGAGAAAATTGAGAATCAAACAGAAGATTTTCGGGATTTGAAGTTTCAATGTAAAAACATTAACTCAATTTCTTTAGCAACTTGAGACCATCCCTTACCAAACTTTGTAAAGAAAAAGAATCTTGATGTGGCACGGCTATGGGTGATGACAGGGAATGGATGCTGACCCATCAACAAAGCAGGTAGTACCAAACAAATCCTTATCAATGCCTGGATTAATAATATGCACAAGTGGGGTTTCGTATTGGTGGTGGTTTCATAATGCTATAATAAATATATCTTTATAAAGGCTTGAGTTTTTGAATACTCATTCACTCAAAAGTAAACTCAATCAAGAAAATCGCCTTTAAAATCTTGAATCTTCATTTCATTTTTCATACTTCCAATTCTGAATCCCCACAAAAGAGACCAATAAAATATAACATAGGTGGTTAAAGAGACAGAGAGAGTGGAGTAGGAGGCACTGATTCTAGTGGTTTTCTACTTATTTTTACGTACAATTAAGTTTCTGGGTTTGCGAACCCCACAAAGCCTGATGACCTCTCTGAGATTTGTAAGGACAAGATTTTGTGTACCATTGAGAGAAAAAAAAAACTGAGACTTCTGCTATGATATAACTTTGACATGAAAGGTTTGATCTTTTTTATTGTTCTTTCCCAAGTCCCCCTCCCCACCAACTCCATCCCACCTTTCAAAGTAGAGTTTTTGGACTAGAAGGTGGACTTTTGTGCAGAAAAAACTATGTAAACAAGGAAAAAAATTCCAGCAAGCATTCTTCTTTTTACTGCAATTTCTTCTGCGGAAAACTGGTGTGAAAGAGAATTTTGATTTTGCATGGCAAGTCAAGGAGTTGGACAGCATGTTTCATCAGATTTGGGGCCCTCACATCATCACCATATTTCGTATGCAGTTCCTCACACGCTTCATCTTCCTCCTAATTCAAGCTTCATGTATATTTCTCAGAATGAAAAAAATTTATTATTATTATTATTCCTGACATGGGATTTTAAATTTTTTCTTCCTTGTTACAGAAATCAAGAAGGGTCTTCTCTTAATTTTGAAGAGCTAGAGGAGGCTATTGCTCGGCAAAGAGTTGAGATAAATAATGATGAAGCAAAACAAAGTACGCAATTTCCTCTCTCCATTTTCTGACGGTGTAGGGTGGGCCTAGGTAGGGGTTTGAATACGTCCACAGAGCCACAGAAACGATGCTTACCATTTCTAACGCAGAAATCATTCTTGGCCGAGAGATTTGAATAACGTCAAGTTTCATACAAGGAAACTTACCCTTTTTGCATGATTTTTACTGACTCAGTGACTCCATAACTGCTGAGAAAAAAAGAGAACAAAAAGGAAGATTAGCTTTCACCCTTTTGCTGGTCTGTATTTAATTAATTCCCTTCAGATCCTCAAAGATTTGCTTTTGTGATTTTTTTGCAGCTTTTTACACCGTCAGGCAGCGTGCAGCAACTCTTGAAATGTTCCCTTCTTGGCCTATGAAATTCCATCACACCCCAAGAGTAATCTTTTGTATTTATACGGCCTCTTTAAATTCTTTAATTCTCTTATCTGTTGAAGAAAAGTTTCTCTTAAACTTCTCATCTTTAAGCCATGAAACTTATTTCTGGGTTCTTTTAGAGGTTTCTTGAATTTTTCTAGAAAAAAATAGTTGTGTTTTGTTCATTTTTAATTTTTTTCGGTGATAATGATAAAATCAATTTTTGACTGATTTTCTTGGGTGATTGGCATCATTAATAAAGGGAAGCTCAAAGTCTGGAGAAGATAGCGCCGATTCAGAATCAGCACTGAATACACTGGCAAGTAGAGGAGACACCACCGCCATCGGCCACCGTCTTCAGCCACTGCAACCACCAGAAACTCAGCCACAAATGGAGATAGCCAGTTCAAGTGGCAACCCTACAACAGGAATTACAGAGTCTCAACTAGAAGCCAAACCAACCCCACCAAAGGTATGTGTGTGTGTATTTATACAAGTCCCAAGAACAGGCAGAGAATATGTGAAAAGGCTGTGTAAACTAAAAGTAAAATTTTTACAGTAGATTAATCCCTTTTGTGCCTTTATCTATAAAACTCGAGTTAAGTCGTGACGACTACCTTTTTGCAATTCTAAAACTGTTTTAGGCCATTTGCATTATTTTTTTCTGTGTTTTAGTGATCCAATTCAAGAAGAATGCCCCGTACATATAGAGTAGTCAAATCATTTCATAATTATTTTCAAGAACAATTTACAAATCCCATCAGAATTGTGAGAAAGCCTCACCTTACCTTCATCTCTTCCAGTAAAATCCAAAAAATGAAAAAGAAAAATTGAGAAGAACATAAAAATAATAATTTACTCATTGACTCATAAGTTACATTTTATTGAGCTTATTTTCTGGCTGACCAACTATTTTTTATTATCTTTTCAAATTATGCAGAAAAGGGGAATTGGTCCTAGTTCAGATAAAGTTTTAGATGCTAAGGTGATTATTCGTTCACATTATGCTCATGCATGCACGCATTAAAGAGCACATACACATTTGTAATTTTTCTTTTTGAACATTTTTAATTGCTATAGAAAATTGCTTCAAGAACTGTTTTTTCCCCTTTAAGCTGATGATTTGTTCACTGATTACAGACATTAAGACGTTTAGCTCAAAATAGGGAAGCAGCAAAAAAGAGCAGGCTCAGAAAAAAGGTGCGTACCAATTATTTTGCCTGGCAATTTTAATTATGTATGTAACTTGCATGAAAAAATGAGTCGAGACTTATTTAAATAAATAAATGTATCGTTTATTTTATGTATGGATATGTTGTTGTGCAGGCATATGTACAGCAGCTAGAATCAAGTAGAATCAGGCTGGCTCAGCTAGAGCAGGACCTTCAGAGGGCAAGTTCCCAGGTTAATAATATATTTCATTTAAGAAACAATTAAGAAGTTTGAAAAATGATGAAATGAATTTAATGTCCGTCGTTAATGATTCAATTTCTCACTTTTTGGCTTCAACAGGGATTTATTATAGGAGGAGGGGTTGCAGGTGGGAACATCAGCTCTGGTAAGCAGGTCCTCCATTGATTTGTTTTTTGCCATTTTTTTCGGAATATTTACTCGGTGTGTCATTATTTGATCAAAAAAATAAATCGACCTTCACCTGAGACGGTGTGTTGAAAATTAAATTTAGCTGAATAAACGTATTTTTTACATGTTCAGTAGAGGTATTAATCTGACCAGATTATAAGGAATGGCAATTGATCAATTAACTGCTTAAATAATTCAATCATTAAAGTGATTACAAATTTGGTCTAGTTGAAAAAAGAAGATCATAATGTCAAAACCTGCAATTCTTAGACTAATTACCTAGACTTTTTTGAGATGGAGTGAGAGGCCAACGACCACCACAAAGTTCTTTCAGTCAGGTTTCCTGATGATCCACAGTTTTCAAAATAGGCAGCAATCCTTCATCTGAATCTCAAGAAAAATAATCATGCCTTTGGTCAAATTTAGTACCATCAGATTTCAAATCTTATTAATGCTAAGCTTTCATATTGGTTGGAACATTAATAATTCTTCATTTGACTAATAAATATCTATTTAGTAACTATCTAGGTAAAAAAAAAATACAACTCAGCTACCTGTACAGACAATCTGTACAAGTAAAATATTTCAAAGGAATAACGCGACAAACTTTGTCAAATCAGAAGTGCTATACGTACATAATGGTGTACCAAATGAGGGGGGTGTAATGCATTTGATACACCATAAGGTATACAAATAGCATTTTCCTTGTCAAATTCATTGCACGGTATGAAATATTTCCTACAATGTATTTTTACCCAGATTTTGCATTGCTATGTTCATGTCTACAAATTCTTCAATTTGTTTAGCAAGACACACATTTAAAAAAAAAAAAAACAATTTTCCCTTATCTTTCATGCTTGCATGGCCCTATTAGTTCTTTGATGTTATTAAGATAATAAGCCAATAAATTGTTAATATTGTAGGTGCTGCACTGTTCGACATGGAGTATGCAAGATGGTTAGATGAAGACCATAGGCATATGTCTGAACTTCGAACCGCACTGCAGGCACATTTATCAGATAGTGATCTACGTATTGTTGTCGATAAATACTTTGCGCATTATGATGCGATTTTTTGCCTTAAAGAGGTTGCCGCTGTATCTGATGCCATTCACCTCATCACCGGGGTATGGACTACGCCTGCTGAACGATGTTTTCTGTGGATGGGCGGCTTTCGTCCCTCTGACCTAATGAAGGTTTGGGTTGAAAGGATTTTTGGTCCTCTCACTTTACCTATGTTCTTTTCCTGTGTCATTTTACTAATATGATCCTATGTTCCCTTTTTTGTTGGTTAGATGTTATTAGCACAATTAGACACATTAACCGAGCACCAGGTTGTCGGGATTTACAGCCTCCAACAGTCTTCACAACAAGCAGAGGAGGCTCTTTCCCAGGGATTGGAACAACTTCAACAATCTTTAATCAGTACCATAGCCAATGGTTCTGTTAATGATACCATGCATCAAATGGCTGTTGCATTGGGCAAGCTGACCAGTCTCGAAAGTTTCGTCCGTCAGGTAAGTCGAAGACATAATAAATAGATTTCTCTCCTCTCTAATCGTTTAATCATTTAAATGAGATAGTTCAACATATTTTTAGTGCTATGCTATTCTGTAATATCATTCGATCATGTTTTATTCCGAGGGCTTTTTGGATATACGATATTGTCTAGGACTAGACAATACACTAGACTAGATTAGTCTCATTTTTTCCCTTTTTGCTGTTTAGTGTTATCTTGAGGTGGTGTTGTGGTGGCAATCGAGCCGAGTAGTTCGTGGGCTCGTGAGCTCGACTCGTCTAAAACGAGCCACGAGTTCACGGGTCGAGCTCGAACTTGACTCGTCCCGACTCACGAGTCACGAGCTCGTGGGCCGAATTGAGCTCGATTTTTTTCACGAGCCGAGTTCGGCTCGGCTCATTGTCCACGACCTCGTTGGACAACGAGCCCGAATATGAGCCGAGCTCGTAGGACGATGAACCGAGCCGACTCGACCCATTGCCACCACTATCAGTTTTCGTCTAAACCAGTTTATGTCAAATGGTAATTTGAAAAGTGAAGCCTCTAATGAAATAGAAAGTCCTTGCTAGAACTATCAACCCTTTCTGAATCTTTGTCTAGAGTTTTTTATCGATAGTTATGATTAATACTATTCATAGTGAGCAACTATAGTAGTAATCCTACGTGGTAGCTTATTTGAGACATTAGCTTGTTGTTTGAGACAATAATGACACGAAATTAATGTCTCAAATAACAAGTTGTCATGTATGATTACTACTGTAGTCGTTCATTATGAAAAACATATTATACCAGATCAATTATATTTGTGTGTTAAAGTTGTATGCATTTTGGACTTTGTTATTTATGTTACTTCCCAATTATAGGCTGATCATTTAAGACAACAAACACTTCATGAAATGCGACACATATTGACAATCCGACAAGCAGCACGATATTTCCTAGTGATCGGAGAGTACCATGGTCGATTACGTGCTCTAAGTTCCTTGTGGACATCTCGTCCTAGAGAGTAAGATCTACTTTTACGTGTCGAACACGCCCGCTCACTCATTTTTGAGAGATTTCCAATGTAGTTAATAAACAGCATTATTTAATGTTTGTAGGAATTTCATTGCTGATGATAATTCTTGCCAAACGAGTACGGATTTGCAAATGGTATTGTCTTCTCGGAACCAGTTTTCGAATTTCTGATCATGATCATCAGAAGACTTGGTGGTTGATTAGATCAATGGCTTCCTGTCTTGAGCATTGAGGTTGCCCAGGCTATACTTAAGAGGAGATAGCTTTTTCTTGGATTATTTTGAAGCACTTTTGTATCAAAATGTTATCTTGTATATATAAATCAATTAACTTAAAACATATAAAAGTTCTACAATTAAAAAAATAATAATTTATTCTTATAATTTAAGTTTCACTACATAAATCATTCATTGTCCTCTTTGTAGAATTGAAATTATGAGACGGTAATATTAATGGCTAGTTTACAAATTATAAGCAACTAAAAATTATTAATCGAATCATGCTACAAAGTGTAGACAATTGAAGATAAAGAAGAAAACTTCGCTAACATGTTTGTTAAAGAGTTATGCCACATCGTCTGCATGGGTGGCTACGGGATTGACAACACACACATGAGGGAAAATATTTTTTATTCAGACGGGATCCACACGTTTCATGTGAGAACGATGTCAACCAAGATGTCATCGACTATGTTTGTTTAGAATTTTTCATTGTTAAAGCATCTATTCTTTCTCTTTGACTTTTATTAATTGAAAGTCTTTTTTTTTTTTTTTTGGTTATTTTCAAAATAATAAATAGACTGCCATTTACTTTATTTTTTCTTATTGATTTAACTACTAATATAATTTAGTTGGCGTGCAATAAATACAATAAATTAATTGTGGGGTTTCTGTCCAATGGAGTAGTTAGGTAGATTGCTATTTTTAAAGCACAAAGGACAAAAGGGTAGAGCGGAATTGATGAAACTGGAGTTAACTGACATGGACAGGCCCAAATATTTGACAAAACAATTGATAAACATTTTAGCAAAATTTCATGAAATGTGTAATTTTTCATGAAAACATTTTCGATTTGAAGTATCAAATCTTGACCATAACAAATTCATTTTGTTAGGTTCTATATTGTAACTGTCGATTCTGTGAACAAAAAAGATTGAAATGAACATGTGTAAAAGTTGGGGTCTCAATTGTACTATTGTATATAGTTGGTTGAGGTAGTGTTGGATTCGAGTTGGAGGTTTGAACAACGAAGATGTCACGCCGAAATTTCGCTAGCCTTTCGCCAAAACTTTGCTCGAGCGACTGAAACAAAGTGCCAGTCACTCGCTTTTCGCCCAGGCCTTGCTCAAGCGATAAAGCTGTCGTTCGAGCGACATAATACTTCGTTCGAGTGACAGTGTTATATAGCAAATTCTATTTCGCATTTTTTGAAACTTTTATCAATCCTATACTACCCAAAATGCCCAACATATAAATTACTTCGTCACACATTGTGAAAAAAGTTAGATTGAACATTGAGCATCCTTGGAGAGCACATCCTACACTTTGTCAAACCTTGTTCAATCTATATTTCTTGGAGTTCCATTGTTGAAAAACATCTACCCATATAAAATCAAACACCAAACCCTTACTTCCATTGGTTTTTGTCAAGACATTGAAGATCAAGGAAGGTGATCGGAGGTCCGATCGTTGAAGAACGAGGAGTTCTTGGAGGATCCACAGGAGATAGATGAATCTAGAATGCCGGGAGTTAGTGCAAGAGAGCGCAATCCAGGAGGGCTATGGGAAATTATAGTCAGGAGGTCAGAAAGTCAATGTATTGGTCGAGTCTAACAGTACTGTAAGTTTGTTCGTTTCTAGTGGATCTGTATTGGCTTGTGCCCGGAGTTTTTACTCAGTTGAAATTTCTTCATCAACAATTTCTTGTGTTATTTACATTTTTTGCAATATATATATTATATTGCGGTAGTTCAACTTAGAATAGATTGCACATGAACTCAACTGGACTAATTAATAATTGTGATTTGTTGCATTATTGATTCAATTGTTTAAATTTCCACATAAACAACTATTCACCCCTCTCTAGGTGTTAGTTGGGTTAAATTGTAGGTTTTTCACATTTCGTAAATAATAAGTGGCTATGGAGACATCTTCGATCCCCATTAACAAAATTCGATTGGAGGAGTATGTACAATCATAGTTTCCACATTCGATCTGGACACTAACTTGGATCAAGAGGTGGATCAGTGGGTTAGTGGCTACCCGGTTAAATTGACAAGTCAACTTTCGTTACTAAATTGATTGCAGTTATTAATCAATAAATTAATCTACGAGTTCAATGGGTAAATTTTTTGAAAAGTTAAAAATTGTTTTTAAGATTAAAAAGTTAATTTTGAAAATGTTTGAATAATTTTATGAAAGTGGTTTGGTAAGTTAAAAGATTTTTTAGACAAAGCTAGTCTAATGACAATTTGACAATGCTTATGTTTCTTGTAGAAGAAGTTCAATGAAAACTATCTTAAGACGGCTTCCTCTAAAAAATGGTGACATAAATATATAAAAATAGTATGGATGTATAGATATATAAAAATAGTGTAAATAGATATATAAAATGATTGAAAGAATTATAATGAAATAGATATATAAAAATGATGTGGATATATAGGGTTTAGTGAATGAATTTACAAAAATGTTACTTGTACAAATTTTTTTAACAGATGAGGCTACAAGTGCCGAGCTGGCAATATTTCAATGGCTGGTTTATTTTTATTTTTAATTTTTGGTTCAAAGTGGTGTAAAATTTTGTCAACTTAGCATTTTATAACCTCATCTTTTAAAACAACTTGTATAAGTTGCATTTCTCAGGAAATAAGGACAATAGCGAATGTGATGTAGATGAAAATAATATATATATATATATATATATATATATATATTTTTTTTTAAAATTTTTAAATTTTAATAGAGATAGATATAGATTGTGATAGATATATAACAATGGTGATGTAACGACTCCCATATTCAAATCCTAAAATCTGAATTTTTTTAAGGGAAGAATTCACAAACTATGTATTAAGTATGCAGAGTTCAAAAATCAAGTTTTAAGTTTGGTTAATGCAAAAATCATGTTTTTGTCTAATTAATTAAAAATATTTATTAATTAAATAAAATAAGGTCACAATTATACAAATAATGGTCACATATACATAATTATAGGTCACAATTTAATTATTAGTCACATATTGTCAAATTAATTGGTCACAAATTATTTCGAGATCACAAATCAAAATTTTTATAGGTCACAGATTATGTCGAGGTCACAAATCAAAATTTTTATAGATTACATTTTATTTATCGGTCACAATTTTCACATTTATTGGTCACATATTATTATTTTTAGTCACGGATTAATTATTAACTTTTTATTGGTCACATATTATTATTTTTAGTCACAGATTAATTTTTTAGTCACATATCAATTTTAGTCACAAATTATCGTCCTTTATGGTCACAGTTCGATCCCGATCCCGATTCCGATCCATCACCAACACTTGGTCACAAATCATCGTCCCGCAATCGTCGCCTATCCCACACCACTACAACCGCCAGCAAACATCCCTAACCCACCACCACCGCCAGCAACATTACCTCAACGCCACCACACCACCACCACCACCACCACCACTAATAAACAGCCACCACCAATAAACAGCGACCACGTCGCCGCTGACACATTACCAACAAGAACCACCAAATCCGCAACACCTCCACCTCTAACAACCACCCGCCACCGCACCCATCACCACCTCCAATCAACCAACGCACCCACCACCACCGCCCTCCTCAGAACAATACGCCACCAACACCACCGACCAAAATAGCACGCCACCAACACCACCATAGTATCACCACCACCACCAACCAGAACAACACGTCGCCAACACAGCACACACACATACCACAGATCGCTCATCTGCCCAACACGCACCACATATCAGCCACTCAAATTAGCACACACCACACAAATCAGCACACATACCATGGATCGGCCACCACCACCACCACCACCACCACCTGTCACCGCTCAGATCGAAGTTGTGATGACTTCACAGCAGTTGCGACGCTCAAATTTCGACAGGCCAGACCACTCGAAAACCACAAGCATCATCAGCACCACCACCATACCCGCCGCTGCTGAAAACCTCTGATCTTCGAGCAAATAAGTATGTTGCGCAGCGACATCGGTGCACCATCGCACTGCACCGCTACCGCTTGTCATTCTCACCATACCACATAGCATCGCCGCTTAGATATACAGCATTGTTGGCGCCTGCAATCGGGAGATAGAGGAGGTGAAGAGAGAGAAAAAGAGAATCGAATGAAAAGTGAAGAGAGAGAGAGAGAGAGATTTAGGTTTTGATTAATTGTAAAATTATTATTAATATTAAAATATATAATTATTACCTGATTTGAGATTAATTAAAGTTTGAACCTGATTTTTGTAATGTAAACTTCAAAAGGCGGTTGCTGCGTAATTTCCACTTTTTTTAATTAGGAATAACCCGTCAAGTTAATGGATTTGGTGATCTTTTATGGAAAACCAAAAAGTCTTAACGATTTTTTACCGGGTCGAACCCAGGCTATTCTAATAGAGCTATCCGATGAGAATAAATTACTGTCTTTGAAACAAAAGTGAAGGGTACTCACATTTGCTTATTTTCTCCAACTCTGCTTGGTGTACACTTTGGTATATACCAAATTTGACAGCTTGCCACATAACAAATCGTCATTTGATAGTTTTAAAATAAAAATAGTTTTCCTCCCAATCATTCTCTTACAAAAAGGCAAGTGTCAAAGTTTATGTACCCTTTTGAGTGCGCATATGGAATTTTATTCAATCGTGCTATAATGATATGATAGTTGATACAATACCGCGTGACATTTTATTATTAGACTGTTTAAAACACTTCACATTTTTCATCCAATCACAAAATATCACACACTCTTTTTTCAAACAATCTATTAGAATTCTTCTCCTAGCATTTTCCTTTCCTATTTTCTCCCATGCTCCTAACATGGACCTATAAAACATTACCTAATTTCCTTGTCAGACCAATTCAATGTATCTGCAGGTATACTTGGGCATGAACAGGTACTAACTGATAATATTCAACCTCAAAAAATTGATATTTGTGATTAGGGATGGATCGTTGTGTAATAGCCTATAACAATATGATTATTGTCGCGTACCCATTTTTTATATAAATAAATGTAGCCCAGATTAAGATTTTAAATGAGGTGATTCAATATTGATGTTGCCGCTGTTCATTTATGAAAAATGAACACATTCCTTAAGTCTTCCTTCTTATTAGTATCTAACCGAACAGTTCCCAAAAACAAGTTCTTTGAAACTGTTACTACTTTTCAGGTTAATTAATAAAGAAGATTTCCTATTTGAGTATTTCTTAAAAATACATAGAAATAACAAGAATCAAGTATGTCCAAGAGAGGCTGCAGCAGTGTTTTCATTTCTGCAGTTGAAATCCATGACTTTGAACAATTGCATTTTCACTGACAGATGATAGTTTCTTGAAACAAATAAAAATGTCACTCTCTGTACTCACACACTAGAAATCAAACTACTTACAAGTTCATCGATGGATGACAAGAATGAACGAACAGATGTTGAATTGGCTTATTGAGGTCTGTACAAAGGAAAATCTTCTCCAACCAGAAGAGACCTCAAGATGGCTTCACATACTGCACTATCATAGACTAGCAAATGACCTCCATCAGGAACTTCATGGTACCTAATCCAAGGTAGTTTATTCCAGACATATCTTTGTAATTGAAATGGCACGACCTTGTCCTCGTAACCTTGCCATATATGAACTGAACTTTCCATTTCAGGGAATGGATTGCATAAATCCATGGGATCAAAGTCCCACTTTCCAAAAGCAACCATAAAGTCACGGCGTAGTGAGTCGAACACCCTTCGCTCCCTTAGCTTGTTCTGTAAGATAAAGTTCACATCAATACCTAAGATTTTAAGCCTTCTACTTGAGCCGAGATTTGTTATAGACATCGATGAAACATTTTTGCTTTCCTCCTTTAGCCAAGAGTGTATAAGGCGTGAATTATTATTACCTGACTAAGCAATTGGTAGCCGGGCGTGTTCTTCAATACCTCTAAGTCTTTGTTACTAAAAAATGCAAGGTTTCTGTCAAGGACAGTAGACGATGGAAACAACTTCTGAGTCAGCCACCAATGTAATAATCCTGGAGCGTAGCGTGCAACTATATACATCCACCGGGAAAGCCCCCTCCTATAGTCATCCTTAGTCAAATCAGCAGGAAGAGATGGCCATTTATAATTTATATATGGAACCACAAGCGAAATACCAGCTAGCCTGCACACACATAATTGCAAAGATAAATCAGCATTTTTCTAAGCCTGATTGAGACCCGAGAGGTGAAAATCTCTAACGGACCTGTTTGGTATATACTTGAGGCAACTCCAGGCAGGATAGCATCCAAGGGAGACTCCAACTACGTAGAATTTGGATCCTAATTGTAACTTATCGGCTAGTTCCTCTATGTCAGATGCCTCACTTTTTAATGATCTTTTTGGATTTGGATCGCTTTCACCATATCCAGCTCGATCAAACAGCAAAAGATATACACTCAACTCATCCAAAAGTTCCTGATGACGTAAAAAACATTAGGTCATCTGATACGGTATCTTGTACACACTACTTAGACTTACAGCATGATTCATATTTTTTGCCTCAATTTTAACTAAAATGCGCAAAAGGATACTTCTTATTGAACTAAAATACATTTCTATAGTCACAAAAAGTGTACTAAGAATTTCTAAGATTCCTTGAATTCTAGCATACATAAAAAATTATGGAAACCTCCAAATTGTTGGGACTGTAAAATAACAAATTTTGGATAATGATAAACTCAAGAACTACTCAATGGAAGATCTTTGAACTTTCCATATATAGAAAAAGGAACAGAATAGAATGGCATAAACCAAGTCAATGACACCAAATGCACATTACGAGACAATATACAAGATTTTAACCTATTTATCTCCGTCATTCTATACTATTCAATCCTTGCGACCAAACATACCACAATGATATTGTCATAAAAATATTTGGGATTTTATTATCTATACTTCTTTCACTAATACAACGGAATTTTCATATTCCATTCTTGAAAGCAAGTTGATTTCAGATTCAACACATTTTGGATCAAAAGTATGTCTCAAACGGTCAAGACTAACTAATGAAGATGGACCACAAAATAGAAATACTTCAGATCAAAACAAAGTCAATATCCAGAAGAAAGAGTAGAGTTTGTATACTTGGGTTGCCATAAAGTTCATTTCTTTGGAGCTGCCAAAGCCATGAACAACAATAACTCTGTAGTTGGACTTGTTCTTGGGGACTCCGCTCTCCCTGTAAGCCAAAAATCTTCCATCCCTCAGTCTGATCCTTGGGGAATTACAAATTATTTGGTCAATTTGCAGAGATCCACTATTTTCAGCACAAGGGGCAGGTCTTGTAGGCTGCTTTGACAATCCAAAACACCCCATCATAAAACCCACTACTTTCTTGAAAACCATTTCTAACAAGGAAAAAAAAAATAGAAAAGGGTTTGAGTCAATGTTACAAAGACTATCAATTTCAAAATGGGATCTTGTTAGAACTTACCATATAGAAATGTATCCAAAGAAATCCCTGTATTTTGGGTGGGTTCTTGTCCAGATTTCCTGCCCTTTTCTTTTGATTTTTAAATCGAAGTGAATTGTTTTACAGTCTGTAGATTGGCTATCGACAACGGTTTAACAGAAAGCATATGATTCTGCTTGCTCAGCACAAGTCCTGTTGCTTAGTAAATAATTCTCGCCTCTTCAATTTGTGCTTTGATTTGCTTGCAGGGGTTTTTGAAGATCTTAGGTGGGGTGAAAAATGGGTGGAAATGAATTGAATTGTCTGAAATTATTTTATCGGGAATTGAATTAAAAGTATTTGATTGGTATAATTTTTCACATTTCTATTATAATACGTTTGATTTTATTTTTTATGCAAATTATCAATTAAATGAATAAATTTTTTTACTATTGGAGACAATTTAGTCCCGTTTGATTCCCATTTTGAGGAAGAAAATGCATTTTGAATAGTTGATTGATTGAGAATGTGTGGTTAAAAATTAAAGAAAATTTTTGGATTAGGGTGTAATATTATTTTATTGAAAAATGTGTGATTGAAAAGAAGAGAGAGAAAAATGAATTTTGAGAAAATGAGAATCAAACAGGGGCAAAATATGTTTAGATTGTAAAAAAAAAATAAAAAAAATAAAATTTTTTATTTTTACGTTTGGCTTTGTTTTGCATGAAATTTGTCAATTAAAAGGATAAATTTTTTTTACACTTTATCTTAGAATTTGTTTATATTGCTAAAAAAAAAAAAAAAAAAGGTGAAAACCAATTCCCACCTATATAACAAGTCATTGAATTTCACGGAATCACGCTTTAAGTGGTTGTACCTTGGAATTGGGTGGAAATCAATTTCATGAAAAATAAACGCTATCAAACAGCGCAAAAGTGAAAGTTGAAATTCGATTACAACTTTCAGGAAAATTTTGGGCAAATCAAACACACCCTTAGAATCATTTTCGTGGCAAAACTTGCTTCAAAAGAGTGCTTTGCCAAAAAAAAAGTGCTTTTCCAGGAATTATTTCATTTTTAAAATTTCTTTTCTTCGATTGGGCTTAGTAATTGTTTATAAAATATATTTCAGAAATTAGTAACTACTGTCTTATTTTTTTATTTTTCCCCCCTCTATATGTATTCACACTCTCCACTGATAAAGCTCTATTTGTCTTCTTTTAAAATTTAAAATTATTTGCTACAGTATTATTCCACATCACACATTCATAAAATAATTTTTTTTATACATCTCAAAATTTACTTCCTCCACAATACTCTAAGAACGAGACGAGACATGAACCTCAAGGTTGGGGTTCAACATTTTTTAATAAAATATTTTACACACAACCCAATAATTTTTTTTTTTTACTTTTTAACCATACGTTTTCCAAAAAATACAATTCAATAACTCATTATTTTCAAATAAATTCTATCAAACGGGCTCAAAATATTTTGTGTATATAATATATATTTATATGTACACAATAATGTACAAGTAATATTCCTCAAACTTTTGTCCTTGTTTGGACTCCATTAAATATTTTGTTCAAAATTTATTTTTAGTCACACATTTTTTAATAAAATAATATTACACGTAAATTAAATTTTTTTTTTTTACTTTTTAATCACACATTCTTCAAAATATTATTATTTCAAAATATATTTTTCTCAAAATGGAGCCTCCTTTAAATTTGTTAAAATATATCAAGAACAACATTGAAATGTGTACCTTTTATACTATGGCAAGCCTATTTGGGTAAATTCCTTTAAAAAATTAATTTATTGAAATATAAAAAATTCCCATATCCTATCTGGCTGACTTTGACAAGTTGCATATTCAATGGCTCTTGCCAAGTAAAATGAGTTGGCCTTGTACCATACTACATTTTGAGTTAGCCCCATTTGATTGGGGGGTGGAATTGAGTGACATTTTCTTTTTCACCCTTAAATTTGATGTTTGATTGCATAATTTTTACATGAAATTTATTTTCATCCATTTTTTAGGTACAACTATTTAAAACATATTTTTCATCTTTTATTTTCCTATGAATATAGTAAGAAAATATTTTCTATCTTTTTTTTTTAATTACTTTTTGACAATTGAAACATATTCTAAATCTAATGGTAAAAAAATTTATCCATTTAATTGATAATTTGCATGAAAAATAAAGTCAAATGAACACAAAAAATTTCAAATTTTTTTGTTTAATTTTTAATTTTTTTTACTTTTTTGCAATCCAAACAAATTTTAATACGGATTGTGAAAAAATTTATCCAAAAGGTTACAATTTGCATGAAAAATAAGGTCAAACGGATTAGATGAAAAATTATACTAATCAAACACCATTAATTACAATTCCCTCTAAAACAAATTCTATTTAATTCAATTCTCTGTCATTCATTTTCTTTCCACCCATTTTTCACCCTTACAATCAAACGGACCCTTATTTCCCACAATCTACTCATACCAGACTTTTAATTTTTATCATGCGGAATTATGCATCTTCTCTGTTTTGACGTTTTCTTGACATAATACTGTGTAAGAATGTTATACGGGACAAGTTGAGTGAGTACTTGACCGTTGGCAACCCCATTTTCCATCCCTAGAACAAATTATTTTTGGTAAGTTAAATGAAAAATGCTAATGTTATTTTAGCACTTTTTCATGACTATATTCAAAATATACTTCACTTCTAATAATTTTGATTTCTACAAGTAATAGTATTTTAATCTATTTTTATGTGACTTTTTAGCACATAACAACCTTATATGATAATCTTATATTATATTAAACGAGTTTAGCTGTAACAGTATTCCCGTCACTACATTAATAGCGTATTTGGCCCCCATTTTCGAAATTTTCAATCTTATTTTCACTTTTTGTGGGCCCCATGTTTGAAATTATGTTAGAGTTGCACATTTTGACTATCCAATGAAATTTTCTACATATTAAATCTGTCAATTTGCTTTTATGCCCTTGACATTATGGTTGTAAATTTCACGTAAAATGGTTCAAATGGTTGAGAGTACTTGTGTAAATTTTCGATTACAAAGTGAGGGTAAAATAGTCCTATAAGCCTCAACGCATTATCAATGTTAAATTATTTTGACAAGTATACTGACTCATTTTATAATTTTAAATCTACCTACTACTGTAGAAAAATAAGATTTGATCAAAAATGAGTTTCAAATGGGCCTAAATGAGTTATTGATTTTGATTGACACAGTGTGAAAAAACAAAACAATACACATTTTGAATCCAATTTTTTCCTCCAAAAAAATGTTTTGCACGTTTTCCTCCAATTTTTGAAGGATGAAATTGATAGAAAAGTTAAATTATGATGACTAAAAATTACAAGATGAAATTTGAAGGACTAGACGCGCAAATACACTGAGGACTTAGTTGCAAGAAATGAAAACAAAAAGATAAAAAAAAATGATTCTTTCCATGGTGGAGAGTTCTCTCCAAACCACGGAGAGTTCTCTCCATGATATGGAGAATAAATATATCACGGAGAGTTCTAATTTTTTTTATTTTTTATTTTAACATGCCCTTTGTGTTTTTTTTTTAATTATTATTAGCTTTTCATATTTTGACCAAATTTTAAAAATTAACTTAAAAGTTAAATTATGAGGACTAAAAATTATTAGATGAAAATTGAAGGACTGAATGCGCAAATACTACTTAGCTGCCAGAAATGAAAACAAAAAGATGAAAAAAAAAAAAAAAAATTCCCACGGAGAGTATAGAATTTACACTCTCCATATCATGGAGAGAACTTTCCGTGATATGGAGAGTTCTAATTTTTTTTTTAACATGTCCTTTGTGTTTTTTTAAAATATTATTAGTTTTTCATATTTTGACCAAATTTTAAAAATTGACTTAAAAGTTATATTATGAGGATTAAAAATTACTAAATGAAAATTGAAGGACTGGACGCGTAAATACTCTGAGAACTTAGCTCCAAGAACTGAAAACAAAAAGAATAAAAAAGAATAAAAAAATACTCTCCATGGTGGAGAGTTCTCTCCAAATCATGGAGAGTAACAACTCTCCATGATATGAAACTCTCCGTGATACGGAGAGTTCTAAATTTTATTTTATTTTTTTTAACATGCCCTTTGTGTGTTTTTTTTAATTATTATTAACTTTTCATATTTTGGCCAAATTTTAAAAATTGACTTAATAAATAATTATGCAAAATGTTTAGTATTTCGACCACAACTTTGAATACAATTATTAAAATCGCGCTCACGACCCCAATGATATAAGCTCTTTTCGGTGCGTACGTTGTGGCCACCAAGGTTCACTGGTGCGAGTTTTGGAGGTCAAAATTTCGCCATTTTCCCTTCAATTTAAGTTATTTTTTTTTCTTTTTATGGCAATATGAAAAAACATGCCGTCATATTGAACTTTTCTTTCAAAAATTTCTTCAGACGGATATTCACCCATGAATAGTGCAGAACCAGTTTGTGAACAGTATAGAAAATAGTTTAATTGTACAATGATATTAGAGATGAAATTATTGGATATGAGCAGTGCCACTCAAGTGTAAAATTACCCATTCACTCACAAATTAATTTTATGAAGTGTTTTACATCTAATTGGATTAGAAAATCAATTAGCATATGTTTTTCATATTAGAATTGTTTATCACTTAATATAAATTTGTGCATCGCACGGGTGAAAGACTAGTTAATATATATATAAACAGCATATCCACGTCTTAGCAACTATGATCCTGGCAAAATAATGGCCCACTTTGCAGAAACACAACCCGAGCTGCAAGATTAGCCCAAGATAATTTGGCACGACTAGGTATGGCAAAATTTCCTAGGGATGGCAATGAGAGGAGTTCTCGGATGTTTTCTCGCCCTGTTACTCGTTTACCACGGGGAGGGCGGGGCGTTTGGGCCGTTTATGTATATAGTTATTAATTTTTTAATTAATTCATTTATTTTTAAAAGTTAAATTATTCGAATATGTTTGATAAACTAATGTCTTTATTGTTTATCATATTTTATATAATCTTAGTTGTTATCTCTATTAAAATTAATGAAATTTCGTAGAGTTTTCCATTTGAAGTATTAAATTCTTAAAAAAAAATAAAAATTAAACGTTGGAGCCCCCATTATCCGTACGGACCGTACCCAACCTGGAGTGAAACTCTCCCCATTCCTGCCTCGATTATCCGATTAAATGGGTAATCCCCGCTGGGTATTAGATATGACGGATTTTTTTTGTCATTCCTAAAATTTCCCCTCACGCTTAAGTAAACAAGGTACTAAAAATGTTTTAATCCGGCCTCATCTCTCGAAAATTTCTAGATAGGGAATAGCCACTCCGGCGCTAAATCGTCCCATTGCCATCCCTAAACACAACAACTGAAAAATAACGGTGCAGCCACCAAACTCTGGCCCCACGGACATTCACCAACAACCAAACAATGACCATATAGGTGGCGACATGACCAACTAATAGCCAAATCCCGACAAACCAGTCAAGGAAAGAGCGATCTCACAATAAAGATTTAAGAATGATGGGTGGAGCTCTAGACTAGCCTACTCAGAGTTGGTCATGCTAGTTGAATCCTTGAATCCTAATAGACTTTTTCACAGCATAATGTGCAGAATCTCATAGAACTTCCAAAAACATGGTTTTTACAGCAGTGTTTATATTTCTGCAGTTGAATCCCATGACTTAGAACAATTGCAATTTCAATTACAGACCATAGTTCTTGAAAAAAAAAAAATGTCCCTCTAGTAATGAAACTACACACAAGACGAACGAACAATCTGATGAATGTCGGCATATTGAGTGAGGTCTGTACAGAGGAAAATCTTCTCCAAGCAGAAGAGACCTCAAAATGGCTTCGCATATTGCACTATCATACACTAGGAAACGACCTCCATCTGCTACTTCATGATATCTAATCCAAGGTAGCTTACTGCTCACATATCTTTGTAACTGAAATGGCACGACCTTGTCCTCACAACCTTGCCAGATATAAACTAAGTTTTCCTTTTGAGGGAACGGATCGCACAAATCCAAGGGATCAAAGTCCCACTCGCCAAAAGCAACCATAAAGTCACGGCGCAGTGAGTCAAACATGCTTCGCTCACTTAATTTGTTCTGTAAAACAAAATAAAGTTCAAGTCGCTATCTAAATTTTTTCGTTCCTCCTAGTCGAGCATGATAGAAGCAAGAATTACCTGACTGAGCAAAATGAAGCCCGGCGTGTTCTTCATTACCTCCAAGTCTTTGTTACCAAAAATTGCAATGTATCTGTCATGGACACTAGATTGTGGAAACAACTTCTGAGTAAGCCACCAATGTAACAATCCAGCAGCATAGCGTGCAAACCAAAAAATGCTCCGGGAAAGGCCCCTCATGTAGACATCCTTGGTCAGATCATCAGGAAGAGACGGCCATTTGAAATTTATATAAGGAACCACAAGCGAAACCCCTGCTAGCCTGCGGGAGCGTAATTGCAAAGACAAAATCAGCGTTTTTCTAGGAATGATTTAAACCTGAGAAGTGAAAAATCTCTAATTAACCTGTTTGGTATTTGCCCGAGGCAACTCCAGATGGGATAGCATCCCACGGAGACTCCAACTACGTAGAATTTTAATCCTAGTTGTAGCATATGGGCTAGTTCCTCCATGTCAGACGACTCACTGTTTAATGATCTTTTTGGATTTGGATCACTTTCACCGTACCCCGCTCGATCAAATTGCAAAAGATATATACTTAACCCATCCAAAAGATATATACTTAACAACATTATTAAATCACTAGAATCAGTATCTTGGAACTAATATGAATGCTCGCAAGTTTTTCTGTAACACATTGGAAATAAATACCTTGATATAGTCACAAAAATTGCAGTAAGAATCCCTTACATACTAATACATCACAAATTATGGAAAACTCCAAATTGTTTGCACAGTGAAAGAACTCAATTGAAGTATGTAATAAAAGACGATTTGTTAAGTTAACACCAAATGCATGTTTAGTAGTTAGTACACAGCACGAATGCTAACTTCTTTTTTCACCTATAATTTTGTCGACTACTATCCAATCCTGCCATACCAAACACGGAATCTTGACACTCCACTCAAAAAGGCAAGTTGATTTCTTCTTCAGTATCTAGACTAATAAAGATGAAAAAAAAAAAAAATCAAAAGTGAGAAAGAAAAGAGTATTGTTTGTGTACTTTGGATCAGTGGCGGAGCCAACTTATTGGAAATGGGGGGTCCAGATTTGAAAATATATAGGTGAAGGGGTGAGGGAGCAACGGGGGTGCTGCCCCTTTTTTTTTTTTAAGGAAACCACAAGAATGGGAGGAAACAAAAACTCACTAATTGAGTTATTTACTTTATCTGCGGATAGTGCATCAGTGTAGATATTGCTAATAAGTTGAGAATTAATCTAAAATAAGTGGAAGAAATAAGATTAGCTTTCTACGCAAGTTCATTTGTAATAAAAGAGAAGTTACCATTCTTCAATACTTTCAATTTAAACCAAAAAAAAAATAAAAAATTGTCAAAAAAATGTGGGGGACCCCTCCGCCCCTGCTTTGGGTGCCATAAAGTCCATTTCTTTGGAGCTGCCAAAGCCCTGAACAATAATAACTCTATAATTGGACTTGTTCTTGGGGACTCCTCTCTCCCTGTAAGCCAAACATCTTCCATCACTGAGTCTGATTCTCGGGGAATTGCAGACTATTTGGTCAACTTCAGCACAAGGGACAGGCCGTGCAGGGTGCTTTTGTTATACAAAATGTGTTGTTCAAATATTAAATGAAAATTGATGAAATGTGGTTGAAAGGAAAAGAGAAGGAAAACGGGCAAAAAATGACCCATGCGACCGCATGAGCCATTAAGGCATGCGGCCGCATGCCTTCGTTAGAAGCCCTTGAGGGCCGCTGTGATATAACCATGCGGCCGTATAGATTTTGCCCATGCTTGCATGGTTCAAAAAAGTGATCGTTAGACAGTTTTTTTGAATTAGTCTAACACATTTTCAACCTCAAACTTCCATTTTTTGAGAAAAGTTGGCACCCATACGAAAGTATATGAAGGAATTCTATAAATAGAGATAGAATTCATGTTTCATTACACATCAAATTCTCTATTATGCTTTGATATATTCTTCCCAAAACTCTTTCAAAATTCTCTTAGAATTATTTTATATCTCTTCTTTGTTCTTCATTTCCGGGATTCAAAAGTGCTTTTTGCAACCCGATTTTAAGACTTGAAATTCGCTGAAACTATTTGTGTATTGTTCTTTTAGCATTCTCATTATCGAGATGACGCAAATAAAGTTTTTAGGATAGCATTCTTTGCGATTCGAGTCTTCCTCGTTTCTTTATATCTTTTCGATTTTTATATCTATTTGGAGGCCTTGTTATTTTCTTCGACGAAAATCCTACAACAGCTTTGCCAATCCCAAACACCCCATCATCAAACCTATTATTTTCTTGAAAACCATTTCTTAGCACGGCGGTTTTCTCGGCAATGTCCAATATGCTTCGGTTGCTTTGAAGGTGTGCTTTGCCAGGCATCATTTATATTTTGAAGTTTCTTTTCTTTGATTTCGGGTCAATAATTTTTTAGAAGAAAACGTTTTTCTTTTACGGATTACTTTGGTTTCTTTATTGTGACTTATATGTCACGCTTGAGCGCATGTTTGGTACATGATTATAATCCGTTTAAATTATAAATAGATGATTGAGGGATTTATAGGTGAATAGTACTTGCGACTACCAACAAATGTGTGATAAAAAAATAGTTAGAACTTTTCCTTTTATTGAAGACTTTCTAGGCTAAGATCCCAATTAGTTTAGTAGCACGCATGACTGTTTTTAACAAGGTTAACCGTTTAAAAGGAAATTTTAACTTTTAATACATTTACAAGCTCAAATGAGCAATTGACCTGTTTAAAAGCTGAAACGATTAATCAAATTTCAAAATTGATATTCTCAATCGAGCCAGCAACTTGTGCGACACGTTAAGTTGGCAACAAATGGGTTACGAGCGCTAAGTGTTGCTTACGCAACATCCGTAGCTTCGAGGAACCCCCACCACAGCGATCCACATCTTGTGAATAGTAAATTTTCAAAGTTTACTCTAAAGAGTATATGACCATTTTAATGGGGCAAAAAAAAAAAAAAAAAAAAAATTACAAAGCGTTCTGATTTAGTGAAAATGTAATGAATAGTGTTACTTTTTAAAGTGTATAGTATATTTTGAATTATATTTTTCCCCTGTGTTATTGAATTTACATTTTTAGGCATAAATAACAAAATACCACTCCTGTCCTTTAGGCCTTAAAAACGGCTCTATTTTATTTCTGTGAAAATAGTTTAATTAATTATTTATTAAGATTCTTATTTGATTAAAAGTTTTAGTTGTATTTGCTAAAAAGATTAAATTAAGTTATCCTGTTTTCCTTGAATAATAGTAGATTATTAATTTTTTTAGAGATAGTTGATTATTATTTATTTATTTAATAAAAAAAATATAGAATTCAGAGTTTTTAAAATTCTTCAATACAATTTCGATATTCTTTTATAAAATCAACCAATTCATTGATCACCGTCAATTATTTGACGCTCCTAATTGGTGAAACAATGGATATTTGAATTCTAAATTTGCGAATATAACATGTTTAGATATACATTATTATTGCTAATTTCTCATTTTCCGTTATATTAGAAGCTGGTGATTGATATGATCTCCGTGAGCGGTACAACACCGGTCGACATTGCTCTTTTGATAAGGTTTTGAGTGTGTGTATACATGCCAAGACCTGAAAGATGGATAAATTATGCCTGAGTGGGTCAAAGCCAAAATAAACTATACTAGAGTCTCGTAGTGATATTGAGGTGCAAATCATTCACTTGATTTGGGTTTATGGAGAAATATTGGGATCTGAGACCAATTACTCTATTTGTCTACATGATTCACGTTCACAGAAATCAGAGAAAGCCACGAGCTGTGAAAGACAGTTGTATTCCACTATATAAAATCATTATTTCATTCCCATTTTTAAAAAAAAATGCATTTCTCTCTCTTCTTTTCAATCACACATTTTTTATTAAAATAATATTTCACGTAAATAAAAAACTTTTCCTTATTTTTCAACCACACATTCTCTATCAATCTACTATTCTAAAATGCATTTTTCCATAAAAATTGGAATCAAACGGACTCTATGATCATACATAAGTGTATTAGTGATCAACAATACTAAACCACTTTATATTTTTAGTTAAGATTTACTTCGAATTACATTAGTAAACTTAATAAAAACTACATTACTTAAAATATGCCTAAATATTTGTTGTTATTTAAAGACAATATAAACGATCATTAAAACACAAATTGTTCAACATCCATAGTTTGTGGTCTCAATGACAAGTAGTATATCGCTTTTGAAAGTAGACAACAAGCATGACGCCTACAATTTTTGAGCCCAGGCCAAAAATATTTGTTAACATTCAACAACCACTATATATTCGTTGTTTAAAGTTGATAGTCCAAGACCAATAATGTTTCATTGTTTAAAGTAGAAAACAAGACCTAGGCCCCAACTTTGATTCGGCACCAAAATATTTGTTGACATTCGACGATCATACCATTGGTTGTTAAACAAATTATATGTCGACAAAATTGTTTTGTCATTGAAAGTTTAAAAATAGAATTCAATGTAATAATAAATTTCATTGTCAATGTTAAAAAAAAAAAAATTCAAACCAGATATATCGTTCTACAATTGTGCTTAGTTAAAAAAAAAAAAAAAAAAAATTCACAACAATGTTAAGATATTTATAAAATTTCGTTGATTTTGTCACTATAAGCATGTTTATAAAACCCATATTTCATGTCAAAGTCAAACCCAATAAAAATGAATGAGGCCATTGTGACCAAACTAGCCCAACCAAGCACAAAGCGTAACACCCGACGTACGGGTTGTTTTATGCACCATCACAAGGTATGAGTTCGATAAGCCTTATCCAACGACAAGGGCATGTTTCAATATTACTGATAATGCGAAAGCATTCGATTGTATTTTACTCTCTTTGTTCTCTTCTCTTATTTTAAAACTTTCTAATCGATACTTTTCACAACCATGCTAGTTGTACAACATTGGTTCACAACAATGGTCGACAATCACTCACATGGGAGGGGGGGCCCACGATGAATAAAAAAATCGTGAGCCCCCCTTCATGTGAGATGATTGTCAATCAATATTGTACAACTAGCAAAATTCTACTTTTCATATGGCTACACAATCTAGCCTTAAAGAAACTTAACCTATGTTTCACAAAGTTGTTTAAGATTGGTGAGTCTATTGAAATGTGTGGTTAAAAAGTAGATAGTTGTGGATGCAATGAAATGTCTAGTTAAAATAAAGTTAGGTTAACGTATAATATAATAAGCATTTCAAACATGGCTTAATTAGTACATGTTTGGGAAGTTATTAAATTATAATTTAATCTTGTCAAACATATTTTTTATTTACATATTAGTGTTGGATCCATGACTACTATAAGCTATTATCCATACATCCAGTAATGTTCACAACTTATAATAATCACTTAAATTTAAATCTAGTTACTTCCCAAAAATGCATACATTTTACTTGTGTACGATAATTACTAAAATCTAATAGCACTTATTGGAGAATCCCGATAAAGAAAATATAATGCAAGAACTAAAAAATAATACTCATCATGGGATAGTTTAATATATTTTTTTTAGTAGATTTTGATAAAAGTTGATAAAATAGATAATTGGAAAGTTGATAATTTTTTATCAAAGAAAGCAAGAAATCAAGGTGAAACCCTAGCGATACTGCCTCTAGCTAGTTTTGACTATTTTATCCCATTTATATGCATGCCAACTATCATTAGCAGCTATAAAGGCTTCACTAGAACTTTTCTTTTCTCGTTCAAACCTGATTTATTTTTCTTTAAGATTTAGAAGATAAAATTCAATGTCACCCCATTCGTAGTGCGTGTTTGGCGTTGGCCATTGAAGAGACAAATTCATTACTTTTTTGAAAGTTCAAACTTTTTCTCTAGGTAAACTAAATTAGTTTATCACTTCGACTACTCCTAACTTAAAATCCTTATCTTCTAACTATTTTTATCACTCATAACGCGTTTTTTTGTAACGACTCGACCTCTACGCTGAATCCGTTATCTTACGTATTGTTCGCTTTGGAGTGGGTAGAACCTACTTATCCCTTCACGACTTTGTGTCGCGTCCACCTTTATCTGTAAAGAGACCCTGATCAGGTGGAGTATGAGAGATACAATTCTATAACTTCTGTTGCGTAGAGACCCATTATCCACGTAGGTTGAGAGAAGTGATGTGGTGATAGAGGATTATCTCGAGGATTTAGGATCTATTGTAACTTACCGGTTAGACATGAGTTTAGTGATCATCTAGTGAGCATGATGAGCAATGAGAGGAGATATGCGTTCTCGAAGTGTGAGCAACACGGAATGCGATAGGATAAGTGTGTTGAAATCTTTTCGTGGTGTCATTTATGCATTTGTTGCATGTGTTCTGACTGTTTGATTGATTAACTTAATGTTAATCTGTTGTTTTATGTGAACGTAATTTTGGAAACATCTGTGTGTTATCCTATATTATATCTTCATCGCGAATTTATTTGTTATTGATTGATTATTGTGAATATTTATTTCTATTTGAGTGTCTTGACCTTAACCCTGGTGAGTATATGGAACATGTATGATATGTGTTTGAGGTTGAAAACACGAGGTAAGATATGTGATCTCAATTTAATTAGTTACATTGATTACGCAAGTATTGACTGTGTGTTTTGATTGCTTGTAAATTTATTGGGAATCAAGGTGGAGATTTGTTGGGTTTTTAATACCTAATTATCTCGGGTTATGATGTAAACGTCAGATTATAACTTCATAGACATCGATCAATGGCAAATTGATTATCAACAACCAAGTCCAAAAGCTTTTCCCGGCCTATTTATATTACCTCTTGGGTGACTTCAAGTCTTGGCCCATTTAGTCTTATTATTGGTCCAACTAAATCATTAACTTAACCTCTATATATGGTCCCTTTTTGTCCTAGCCGGTGTGTGATTTGCATGTGAAAAGAAGAGAAAAACGTGCAGCCCTTGTGGAGTGAAAATCGGCTACCATAGAAGAGAGAAAACCGGGTGCCTTTGCGTGCCATAAACCAGTGGTTGCCTTTTTGTGTTTTGGCCTTCATCTCATATCACCGTTATCTTATCCTTTGTGGGTGAAATTGAGAAGTAATCAATGTGAATATATTGGTTGTGGATCGGAGCTGTTTGGATTGATTGTTTGGTAGAGAAAGGTAACGTGATACTGAGCCCGAAAAATACCGTTTTAACGACCCTTAGAGCAAGCTTTCGCGACAACATTACCTTTAAAAAGTGAGATTTATAACCCCTGAAGAGGGAATATAGAAAGAGAAAAAGGAAAGAGTTGAAGGGTTTAGAATTCTGGTTCTAGCGCGGTGGACTATGAAGAAAGCAGGCATCATGGGCTTGCAATTTATAGCAAAAATTCCTTCTGGTTCGAACGGTGTTATAACTCGAAATGATCTTCTTTTTCTTGATATAGGAACCCACCATTCAGTATCACTATTTGTGGCTCGTGGTGGAGTTGCTGTATTCCCTCAACTACATGTTTTTTATTATCTCTATTTAGAGTAGGGACACATCTAGGAACTATATGTTAATAGTTGGAGAAATTTTCGAAGAATACCCTTAGGTATTTTAATCTTTTTGTACCTTAAATACCAAAGGCTAAAATACTTTTAGTAACATATATATGCAATGTCCAAAACGTATCTGAAAGTTCTATTTGCGTTTCCTTTGGTTGAAACTTAGTATGTAATGCATCAATCCATTTTATTTGTCCACAAGAGAGATCCCTAAACATTTATTCCTTGGTTGTTCCTCCACTCATAAAATTTTAAGCACTTAAAAAGAGACACATTGATTTATTTAAATTTTGTTTTCAACACGTCAACGTATGCAAAATTTTCAAAATATGTGTTCGCTCAGGTATCGCCTTAAACTGCTTCATTTTAAAGCTTGTGGTGTTAGAGATAATATATTTATTTATTTAAATATTATATTTATCTGAGTTAGAGAGCATTGTTAAGGGATATAATGACATATCGAATAAAGATGAAAATATAAACCAACTTATAAGGTTTTGAGTTACTCTTTTTAATAAATTAGATCTTTTAAGATGAAACCTCAAGTCTTAACATGATATTAGAGTCCATTAAATTTTAACGAGCAATTCGATCCGATTAATACTAAAAAATGAACACATGATTTCAAGATTGATCTGTTCAAAAGAACCACCATCTTGTGGGGGCATGTTGAGGAATATAATTCTACATCGAATAAAGATAAAAACATAGACAACTTTTAGGATCTTGAGCTACACATCTTAACAAGTTTGACCTTTTAAGATATGGAACCCCAAATCTTAACAGCCATCTACTCGAATTCCCCTATTTTGAAATCCTAAATTTTAGACAACCCCAAGTTCCAAAAGTTGCTTGGCAGATGCTCGTTACACTATAAAAATTGGGTTTGAGAGTTCAGGAAATATTCATTCACAAAGAAAAAAACAGCAGAGTTGTGTCCTGTCCTATCTTGTAGTTTCTGATCTCCTCAATTAACTTCCTGTTGTATGTCAAGAATGTCTGATCCCCTTGTAATAGGTAGAGTGATTGGAGATGTTGTAGATTCTTTCTCCGCAAGAGTTAAAATGTCTGTCACGTACAACTCGAACAAGCATGTGTACAATGGTCTTGAGCTCTTTCCTTCGGCCATTACCTTTAACCTAGGGCTGAGGTCCTTGGAGGTGATATGAGATCATTTTTTACACTGGTATTCAATTATTCTTCACCGCAAATTTCCATTCATCTTATGTATTTATGTGTCATCTCTTAGATTTTCATTCATCTATTTGCAGATTATGACAGACCCTGATGTTCCTGGTTAGGGGCGAATCCAGCGTCAAACCTCAGCTAGGGCGCCGGTTGACCGTTGACAATCCACGATCGTGATAGCTCAGTCGTTTATTAGTTTTTGATTAAATAATAGTAAAAGTTATTCAATATTAGGTATGGACTTTCGTTTCGTTTGAAAAAATCGTTCTATAATCTACAAAATGCCCCAATTTATTTTTCAATTAGAATTGAGCCAGCATGACATCTCTCAATTAAATTTCTCACTTATCCTAATTTTGTAAACATAAATTTCCAAATCAATAATCATAACTCATAAAACACAAATTACTTATCATGAATCAAAATTCTAATTCGTAAACATAACATTTATTATTCAAGAAATCAAGTAGTCAACACTCAACAAAATAGAAGCAGAAACAAAACACTAGTCAGTGCACTCACCACTGTTCAAGAACAGGCTGGGAAATCTCTAAACAATGTTTCTTATGTCTTAACCAATTGCATATACATGCCAAATAGAGAAATATCTATCATTTGGTGAAATAATCATAAATATTTTATTGTTTTGTTATTGGGACCATCGAAACTGAGTTTGGGACCATCGGAACTGAGTTTGACTTGTAGTCAACTAAGATTTGATTTACTCCCACAACAGGTTGTCTTAAGAAACATTAAAGAAATTTAAATAATGTATTGCAAACTTTAGCCTTATTCACAGTGTCAAAACCTTGCATCACAAAAGGTCATACTAGCCAACCAAACATAAATAAGAAAATTGTTTTCACGTTTAAAAAGGTACATTAGATTGGTTGGATAATATATTCATTCACAATTACAAGCTAAAATCAAATCCAAAAAATGGTAAAGCCGAAAAAAAAACCATATAAAAATGTCATCAAAAGACCTAAAGGATTACAAATTGCAAGAAAATAATAAATTTTGAACTAATAAAGTAAAATCGAATTAACACAAAAGGTAAGATTATTGAAAATAATTCTTACAAGGATCATTTTTTTGGCGGAGTAGGAGCAGACCCATGGCACAAAATGGCTCGACCGGTCATTGAGAGGCTCGAGACCTTGGGGAAGAAAGGAAAATCTGGAAATTGGAAAAGGGTTTCGAATTCAATTTCAATTGGAAAATGATATGGGTTTGCTCTGCTCGTCCTTTTTGTTGTCAACAAATGGGCTAAAAATTAATTGTGACAAAAAAAAAAAGGCCCAACCCCAAAAAAAGAAAAAGAAAAAAGAAGCAGCAGAACTTGGTTGCAAAACCCGTCTTCTTCCTCTTCCGTCCGGCGCCTCTGCAACTGCCGCCAACAGCGCTACCCGGCGATTTGAAGAATTCGACAGATCCAACACTTGCGGCTGCGCTACCTTGTCGGGTGCTGGCTTCGTCACTGTTCCTGGTTCTAGCGATCCACACCTTAGGGAACACTTGCACTGGTATACTCTGGAATTAACTTCTCTCAAAATCAGATGAGGAAAAAAAATTGAAAAAAACCCTACTTACTACATTTCCAATAAAATGTACATGCAATACTAAAAACTAAGTCGGCTTTTGACATGATTGGTAATATTGTTGTGGACTAGAAAATACCAAACAACATTTAAAATAGACCTATATACATTGAAGTTGTAGCTCATGATTCTTGAATTATCTCATCTAAAAGTTTTGACTATTAGAGATGATCCATTTATCCAGTCAAATTTAGGGCCAGATTTTTTTTTAACAAATGCTTGCCACAATGCACAGTTTTTATTAATGGACAACGATGAGAATTGAAGGCAAGAGCCATGTTGAACCATATTATCTAAAAGCTTAGACCATTAGAGAGTATAATTATTTATTCAATAGTTGTCTTCAACATGGTTTTCAAAACCTTAAATTATTAAAGAGGAGATAAGTTTTTTTATGCTTTTGTTTATAAAGAAACCATAAACATGTAAAAAAAAAATAAAAATGGATCTTGCTTGCACCTGAAAGAGAAATGTTATAGAAAAAGTTGGAACAAATAAATTGTACTATCTTTAACTTTTCCAGCTTTTAAATTATCAGACGATCTTGCAACTTACTTTTCTCTACTCATAACCTTTACTTGATATATATTGGACATCCTACAGGATAGTTACAAATATTCCAGGCACAACAGATTCCTCATTTGGTATGGAATTAATCTATATTAAATACAGATAAAGATTTAAATTTAATAAAATTTACAAATTAATAACCACTACTTTTTTATAACAATATGTGCTGCAGGAAAAGAAGTGCTGAGCTATGAACTGCCAAGGCCAAACATAGGGATCCACAGGTTTGTATTTATGCTCTTCAAGCAGAAAAAACGACAGGCAGTGAACCCACCTCTTTCAAGGGATCGATTCAGCAGCAGACAATTTGCAGAAGAAAATGAACTGGGCCTTCCTGTGACTGCCGTGTTCTTCAATTGCCAGAGGGAAACCGCTGCTCGAAGGCGCTGAAATTTAATCATCTGTGCATCTACTACTTTGTTTTTAACTTTTATGCTGCAAATGTGTAATAATATTTATCTTGGAACTGTGGAATGCATTTTCAGGAATAAGCTAACTAGTTGGGTTCTTCAGATGGAGAGGTCCCCATACTTAAGTACAAATCACTTATGGTAGTGCTCTTTCATGTGTACGATATCGAACACGTAATAAGTGGACCTAAGAGTCTGGATAATCTTTTGCACGAGGACTATACTCTATTACCTAATCTATCAAATTTCAATTTCTATTTGACGAAAGTAAACTCGAATTTTGTATGTTGATGATTTTAATTTAAGCAAACGTGAAATTAAATGTGTTGCACACAACGATTGATATTGAGATTTAAACAATAAAGTGAATGTTAGAACAGAACACTTCACCTATTTGATTACCTTTATGTTTTACATCAAGATTCTCAATCAAAAGTAGTGTTCGGTCGAATTCTCCTAATATATTCAACTTACTCTTCTCGAGTTCTTGTTGAGCCTATTCAATTAATCAAATTTTATATCTTTATGCAAATTGACATTAATTAAATGAAATAAAGTTCAGAAAATTCACACACGACTGCAATAATTAGTGTGTGTATATATATATATATATATCTACACATTATACCAATTTATCGAATTTTTACTATATGGTCTAAATCCTAAACGCACCTCTCGATTTGTAAAGAAATCACGAAAACATCAAACTAGTGATTAATTAATTTGAAGCATTCAATTCATAGTAAAAATCAACACATAAACAATTTAAGGACTAGAATCTCTAATTAAAAACATAAAGGTTTCCAAACAAGCTTACATGTTCACCCTAGCTAACGAATGAATTAACTATTCATACTAAACAAGGAACAAGAAATAATTGTTATTGAATACATCACCGAATTTGAAGTAAAGATGTAGGAAAACATAGTAGATCTTGCACCAAAATCTCTTCATCTTCCAATCAACACTTCAGAGATGAGTTCCTTGATGTTCTTCCCTTCAACTCCTTGCTTGAAT
The DNA here is from genome assembly GCA_019395295.1 of Osmanthus fragrans. Taxonomy (NCBI): domain Eukaryota; kingdom Viridiplantae; phylum Streptophyta; class Magnoliopsida; order Lamiales; family Oleaceae; genus Osmanthus; species Osmanthus fragrans. Next base: position 18,370,810 of record CM033363.1, on the reverse strand, counting down.
CTTCAAAATCCCTTCAATGAAATCCTCCAATTGCTTGTTGAATCTCTCAAAATATCTTGTGCCCCTCCAAGTGTGTAACCCTTTGTCAAGTCTCAAAGACCTCTATTAATACTTCTCCTCCCGTTTTTCTTGGAAAATAGGGTTTTTATGGGTTTTTTATCATGAAAAATTTCCGCAAAACTGGTAAGTTGGTGGTGCCGCGGCGCCATGTTCTCTGTTTCCTCTGTGGCACCACACTCCCGGTTAACGGCGACGTGGCGCCATTCATTTGTGTGCTTTGACCATTTTACCCTCATGTCCATATTTTCTTCTCATTCCACGTCCATAGCCTCGTTTTATCATTTCTTCAGCATTTTTCACCATCTACAAGACAATACTAATAAACATATAAAAAAAAATGTTCACTACTCATAAAATCTAGCTTATAATTAAGTCAAAAATTGAATAAAATGCGTGAGTAAAACATACTCATCATGATTCAAGATGTATAATAATAATAATAATAATAATAATAATAATAATAATAATAATAATAATAAGTGCATGTTATTATAAACTAATTGTTTTAATTTAGTCGAATGGGGTTATTCCCTTTTTTATAGACTTAGTCCTTGCTTAGTGTTGTTTTAAGAAGTTGATAAAAATTTAAGTCGAAATTAATAATTAATTTTAACCTTAAATTTAGTCTTCGTTTGGGATCTATTTTAATGAAAATTTGGAAAAAAAAAAAAAGAGTTTCAGAATAGTATTTTTTAAGAGAAAGTGTGGTTAAAAAATAAAGAAAATCTTTCGATTTATGTGTAATATTATTTTATAAGAGAATGTGTACTTGAAAATGAGTTTTGAAAAACAAAACAAAAAAATTGATGCCAAACATAAGTTTAATGTGATCCAGAACTTTTATTAACCTTTTAATCATACATTTTAATAATTTTTTTGTCAAAATATAATAAAAATATGATTTTAACTCTACAAAACAAAGGTGTACTCTAGAAGTCTAAAATCGCCTTAAACTAATATTTTTTTACATTAAAAATTTGCTATTTTAGATGGGTTATTTATTTATTGATTGATGAATGAATGAATGAATAAGTTATCAATTTTTCGATGATGAATAATTCATTAAATAAAAAATATATTTATATATGTTGGAAAAATATGTATGAGACATTTTTTAAATAAATTTGTTTTCTTAATTTATTTAATTGATTTTCATATTGAAATAAGTGTCGGCATAAATGTACTTGGTGAAATCTGTATGAATTAGTATAGATCTCGCCGAGTCAATGTGCTCACCAGTATGTTGACTCAAGAGATCAACTCAGTCAAAAGTTCTAATTTTCGAGTTTAACATTATTTCATTATTCTCTCTGTTACGAAAACACAATTTTCATGGTAATAATTAATATTTTTTAATATCTTTGTAATTTTATTTGAGAAAAAGACTTTATTGAATCCGATCTAGATCGGTTTTCTCCATCAATCATAGGTATTTATGAGCTTCCTTGTGGTCCTACTACTAATGATAGATTCTCACATACTTTCTGTAGGTTATTTTGGTAAGTCATGAGCATAACCACGTATGCCATGTTCAAACAGGGAGGTGATGTAGCTTCCGCTCGGCCATGTTCAAATATCTTTATTCCTAAGTCATTGTTTTCCTTAGGATTCTTTTATTTAAAAGAGGACTCTAGGAAAATAATCTTCACGCTTGAACAACTAAAAATATCTTTACGCTTTGAACAACAAAAAATTAGAACACGATTTTTTTTTCTTCTAAAAAATGAAAAGGAACAGCAGTCGGATACTTCATTGCATATGTTCTTGCCTTCCTGTAGTCTATATTTGCGTTAGACATTGTTGATTTGATGCGTAAAATAAATTCACTATAGAGACGTATTTCGGCATAAAAATAAGAACGAGATTCTTGTTGACCTCAAAAAATTGAGTGCATTTGTTAAATCCAATTGTGTAATTTTTCTATTAATTTCTCAATGAATTTTTTCTCCTGGGAATGATTTTTTTTTTTCCCAAGAGAGGGATGTAGTCATTTTTCTTAGATTGAGAACTGATCTCCTTTTTGTAATGGCCTATATATAGGAGTTTATGATGATATTTTTATTATTTTTATTACACGACATCCATCATTTTGTTGGAATTCATTATTAAATTTTAATTTGTAAAGCTTATTGAATTTTTTGTTTTCGTGACACTTATCTAGAATTCTGCTTGCACGCAAAAGGCATGATGCACTAACATCATAGTTAGAATTTGCACTGGGATATGTCTCATTCAAGTCTGAGGCCTCTAGTCAAGATCTTTGTCAAGTATTATGGTCCTGAGTATTCTTTTGCTTAGGTAAATCTAGGTGACAAAGGCATTCTTTCGGTTGGATAGGCCAACGACCGTTTTCCTGATCCAAGTTTCATATTTATATGAAATGAATGATTTTTTATGTTTCTTTGCCTCTAGTACAGAGACCTTCAAACTATAAAATTTTATCTTGTTTATTGTACTACTACTCTCTTTTCTTTGAAATATTATTCGAAGCAAAGATCAAAGTATAATAGATTGACTTCTTATCGATTCCAAAACGTTTATGTTGGATGGAATATGAAACTGAATTCTGCTATAAATACAGGGTTTTTTTCACAGATTTTATACAGGGAGGCTGTCTCCATGTGACTGATTGCAAAAAATAGTTTTTGGCAATAACAAATCATAGGAAGATAGCTGTTTTCCTGTATAAAATCTGTGAAAAAAATCTGTAGTTATAGAATTATTGTCTGAAACTTGTAGATTTTTTACTTCATACGTACTTTGAGACATTTAAGTTAGAGAGAGTCTGAAACTCGTAGATTTTTGACTTCATGGATATTTCAAAGCACTTGTTTAGGAAGGAATCTTAAACTTGTAGGTTTTTGATTTCATATGTATTCCGAGTCATAATCTTACCGTCAAGCATTTTGTGACCCTTGTTTTTTACGATATGATTTAATAGAATGCACTTGTGTGTGATGGTCAAACAAAAAAATATGTTCATCAATTACCTTAGTTTTATCTTAAATCAGGATAGAAAATTCTAACTTCGAAAAAGTATCATTAAAAAATCGCAAAACTACATATAATCATCTAGTACAATTTATATCATGAAAAATTTATTTAAATACTATCACAAAAAACTTTAAGACAAACAGCATTTTAAACTAATTATCTCCAAAAAACAATTAACTCTTCCTGGCTTGACAACTACTTGTATCTTCATTACTTGCTTCATAAAACACTTCAATAATTTTTATGTAATTATATAGATGCCATTCTTACATGAATGTGTCCCGATATCTAAGTTCACCCCCAGTCAAACATTTAATATTGAATATGTGCGTTAAATAATTATAGAAATAATAGTCTTTTCATTAAAAAAAAGTCGATACTTTTCGTTTTATATATAAAGACATGAGGTTCCATTTTGAAAGATCAACTTTATTAAGAAAAATAGTTCAAAATCTTATAAGTAGATATGGCAGCAGGCGGGTTTAGGGCAGGGGGGCGATTTGTTGCCCTTTAAAAAAAAAAAATTCTGCCTTCTTGAGAAAGATGTCAATTTTTTTTAACATTTAGTTAATCATATAAATTAAGAACAACTATGATTTCTCAAACTAACAATTTATTTTTATTTATTATTTTTTCATGGGGCGGGTTTGGATCGAGGCATTCCCACCCCATTCGGGGTGGGGTTTTTTTGTCATCTCCACTTATAAGTTGATCTATATTTTTATATTTATTTAATGTAAGATTATATCTTTTAATATGTCCCTGTAAAATGGTGGGTAGTTTGAACAGACTAATTTTAAAATTCGTGTGCTCATTTTTTAGTCTTCATTGGATCGAATTGCTCATTAGAGTTTAATATACTCTGATATCATGTAAAGATTTGAGATTTCATCTTAAAATGTTTAGAAGAGTAGCCCAATACCTTATAAGTTGGTATATATTTTCATTTTTATTCGATGTTAAATTATATTTAACATTATACGTGAAGATCTATAAAATATTCCTTGGACTAATACTCTATACTATTAGACATTCTTTGCACTTGTCTTGAGTCTCATTTATTTTCAATATTCTTTTTTAATTGTAAAATAAAATTTATTTTTAATCATATATTCTTCTATAAATAATTTTGTTTTACACGTAGATTAAAAAAAAACAAAAATCTTATATTTTAATTACACATTTTTCAAAAAATTACTATTACAAAACGGGTTAATTTCACAAATGGTCACTGAATTTACATCAAATTAACAAAACGGTCACTGAATTACAAAAGTTGCATAAACGGTCACTGAATTTTCTAGTGGTTTCAGAAATGGTCACTGGAGGATCAAACACATTTCCTTCTCAACCCGCCACCTTTGGATCGCCATAACTTCAATCTCGGGACACGTTGACCATCGACCAACATACCGTCTTGAAGTTCTCAATGCCCTCTTCACAACCCACCCAACCACTGACCGTAACCTCGTCAAAATTGGCCGAAAAATCGCTCCAAAATTGGCTACGCGTGCACAGTGAACGCACCGACGCTGAGATCCACGGTGGGGGACCACCACCATTCGATTCTACTCATCAATGCGAAGAAGAAGAACATATGGGTCATCATCAAGTTCCCTCGCATCAACCAATTTTTTGTTTTTTTTCGGCGAGTTCGTTGTGCGCGCGTAATCGACTTTGGAGCGATTTTTCGGCCAATTTCGATGGTGTTATGGCCAGTGGTTGGGTGGGTTGTGAAGAGCGCATTGATGGTTTCAAGATGGTATGCTGGTCGATAGCCAACCTGTCCCGAAATTGGAGTTATGGTGATCTAAAAGTGACGGATTGAGAGGGGAATATGTTTGATCCTTCAGTGATCATTTGTGAAATCACTAAAAAATTCAGTGACCATTTGTACAACTTTTATAATTCAGTGATCATTTTTTTATTTTAATGTAAATTCAGTGATCATTTTTAAAATTAACCCATTACAAAAACACATTTCACCCGAAAGATGGGTCTCAAACATGGGGTTTTTTGTTTTTTTTTTCTTTTTCTATTATTTTGACTTTTCTATCTCTAGTTGATACACGTATGCTGGCGACGAAAACACACTAGTTTCTAAGGCTTCAAATCACTACGTTAACGTGATGTCATTACTTAATTTACATATTGAGTCATTAGCACGCGCTTTTCCACAACTTTTTTCCGTCTAAAGTTTAGTTGATTATCAACAAAAAATAAATAAATAAATAAATAAATCTCAAAGTTAGTATTAGAAGATAATGTAGAAGTAATGATGAAGATTAAGAATAAATTATAAGAGTTTAAAACATTAATTCAAGTTTGAACGATGATTTCCAAAAGTCCAATTGTGTCAAGACCTTCAATTTCAAGTCTTTCGTTGAAACGTATCACTCCGTAATTATACATTATTTGATATTCTTTTTCCAAGACTCCCAACTGCCCCCGTAGAATTGCCCTCAAGCTGGAGATACATGCCTAACTTATTGTTGACTATCACGGTATTCTATAATATTTTGTAGGGTGAATAATCTAGTTATGAGTCACTGAATTTTATGTATTGTTTGCAAATTGCAAATAGTCTCTGAACTATAAAATCTCAAAAAATCTAGTCATACAATTTTATAGTATTTACTTCATTAATCACTAAAATCGATTATGTGAGTTCGAACTTAAAGGTGAGACTAATTTAACTAGCGAAATGCTTGTGGCATGATGTTAAATGTTGATGTCCCACTCGTTAAAACATGAAACATATAATAATGTTTTTATTTCTTCCCATTTCAAAAATATTTAATAAAAAAAAATATGTAATTGGGTTTAGGGGTTTTCACTTTTTATTTTATTTTGACAATAATTTGGACACTTACATATACAATGTCAAATAAGTGTTCTGTGAATCGAATCATCCTCGTTGTTTGTCTAAACTCACTAACGGAATTGATTTCAAGGACAAATTAACAAGGTAACACTATAAATTTGGGTGACTAAATTTTGATAATTTTTAATTTCAAGAACAAAAAATTATTTGAATGAATGATTGATTTTCAATTATAGAACTTTTCAATTATGACACAAGGCACTTATTTGATCAAATGAATAAAATAAAAACATAGATTTTGACAAAAGAATTATATAGCTCCTTATTGGTTTAGATAAAAATCACATTTTTAGTTAATTTCAATAAAAGTTGATAAAATGTATTGATGAAAAATTGTGTGTTTCATGTTGATTTTGACTTAAATTGTAATCAACTTTTTTAATTGAACCAAACAATGTAATAATTTTCAATATAGGCTTAGTCACTTAGGAGACATTAATCCTTGTTGACAAAATGAGAATGCGGTATGAAAGGGATTGATGAATAAATTTAAATGCATTGTTCTAAAACAAGTTTGATGATTGCATTTCACTTGGATTCCATGAATACTTCACTTGATTTGAAGTTTTAGCGCATACATATTCCATGATAGCAATACAATTTTGGCAACTTTCACATTTTTCCTTGGTTTTGAAAAGGCTCATGACCTCAAATTTGGGCCACAATTCCACTACTCTTTCTCATTACTGTATCAAAGTCAACTGAAACTATTTAATTTAATATATATATATATATATATATATTTTTATTTATGTTTGAATAAAATTATAGTACATAAAGTAAATTTGCGGCAAAAAAATTATTATATATTTGGATTAACATATCTTTATAAGATTTGAACAAAAAAAATTGTAATTTGAAATCTTAAATTAGATGAAATGATTGATATGGTATTTGGAAATTTAAAACCTAGATAACTATCGATTATTTAATTAAAATTATTCAGATGTTCGTTTAAACTGATAATTTAATCAACGATTCTGACTGTATGATGAACTATTTAACTACTAATTAACCAGACACAGCAACAAAATATTGCACTAGCTGAAGGAAACATTCGCAGGCCACCATACTGCGATTAAATAATTCAGTATGGAAAAAGAATGCCGAAATCTCATATTTTGAAATTACAGTTATTTCTTGACCACGTCACATAAAATTATTTTATAACAAAAACCAAACTAAATAAAAATTTGAGCTCTCTTGATGTGTTGAGGAAGAGAACCAGGCAAACGATCTTAATCTTCCACCACTCTTGTTATTGTACCTAGATTACTCCACAAATTGGAATAAGAATCTCGTTCTGATTTTCACAATGAAACGCAACTTCTATATATGTATTCAATTTAGCACCGATATTCAAATTCTTGAATTTTTTAACCGAAAGCTTCCTACACAAAAACCTTGAAAAAGGCATCCTCTATAGTATATATGAACAATTTTTTGCTTGCACCGAAGCCTCTTTAGAGTTTTCTTTATTTTGTTTCCTAATTAAAGCCCAACAAACTTAAAAAAATATTAGTTCTTATAAGAATATTCGCCACATTTTACCAAATCTCTTCCTCAAGGAAAGAAGGAAAGCCTCAACATTATTGTAAGAAAAAAAAGAGAAGTAATAATTAACCCAATTATATTTCTTATGGTATAAAAGTCTGTTTTACTGGTTAGAGTTGTGAAGGCAAGACGAGGAAACTTGATAACTTACACTTCTGGAAAATCAGGTTTGAACACAGGATGATGAGTTCGAATCAGTGCATGAACCCATTAACTCAACACGGAATGTTGACTTAACCAGACAAACACATCAAAATTTTATCCAACCTTCAGCAATTCGCACACTTATAAAAATGCAAATATATTTGGTCAATAAAGTCAATTTTAATAATTAATATATCTCGGACATATTTTCCCCGACAGTATTGTTAGAACTTGGGCGTGACCCGAATTCTTTGTTGAAGATAATTAAGAGTTCTAATTAAAGCGCATATTAAGAAAAATTCTATTTGGAATGCTTTTGAAATCCTATTCAAAGTCTATTGGGCAAATTTTAGTTGAAATTCTATTTGGAAGCTCCATTGGAAATTGAAGTTTGTGTTGGACTTAAAGAGATCAAGATAAGAAAACTTCTGAGCATTTTATTTCATCTACAACTTTATTTCTAGGGTTTGGATTGTTCTATATACATACTTGACTCTTTTCTACAATTTAGTATGAGAGTAGTTTAACATCAAAGAATACTAGAACTTTATATTCATCGCGTGAAACACAATTTGTATATTTCTTCATTATTATTGATTCAATAAAATCTCATAATTGATGCACCATATTTTCTTGTCTTCTATTATTTTTTTGCTTGCGATCAAATACTTCATATTTTGTCATACAACTTCAATTTGAATTACAACAAACTGGTATCAAAGCAATTTTGGTATCTCATTTGTTCCATAACAAGTAGTATCAGAGTAAGGTTTGATTTGTTCGAGGTGTTTTTTGTTCTTGGTGGCTTCCATGAAGTATGACATTTCACTTTTGGATCGGAGCACTATATTTTCGCTATTGCAGATTAAGATACGAACAGTACTCGTACAGATGAATTTAGATGATGGGTTGTTAGGAATTGACAAGATGCTTGCAACTTTGATTGCGGAGAAGAAATTATGGAAGGATAAGAAGGTACTTTCTCATATTCATCTTCATATCTCAAATAACATTCTTTAAGACGTTTTGAATGGAGTTCTGCAACTGCATTATGGTTGAAATTAGAGCAATTGTGTATGACCAAAAGTTTAAAAAGTAAATTACATCTGACGCAACAATTATGCTCTCATCACATGATAGAAGTAGGGTATTTGGAAGATCATTTGACTGTATTTAAGGAGAGCGTCCTTGATTTGGAAACTTTGAAAGTAAAACATGATGAAGAAGATATGACATTGATCCTATTGTGTTCGTTGCTTGCTTCGTTTTCTTCATTTAGAGACATGATCTTGTATATTCGTGATATTCTCACCATAGAGGACGTGCACGATGATTTATGTTCAAAGGAGAAGATGAAGTATCTGGTTGGATCTAAGGCTAGAGACGAAAAAGACCTTGTTACTCATGGTGGTTACAGAAGGGATAGATTGAAGTCTAAGTTCAGTAATCAAATTTGTAGCTTTTGCAAGAAGAGGGGTACATTAAGAAGGATTGCTACAAGTTGTAGAATAAAGAAAGGTTCGCTGTAAATCAGAATGGTAAGAAATCAGATACTTCAAGTGAAGTATATCACGTAGAGAACTATGTGAGTAATGGAGATCTTTTGGTTATTTCTAACGTCGGATCTAAACCTAAAGAAGATTGAATTCTGGATTCAGCATTTACGTTTTATGTCTCCTCATAAGGACTTGTTTACTACATATGAAATAGTTTCCAAATGTGTCATTATTATGGGAAACAACGCACCTCGTTCGGTTGCTGGAATTGGCAATGTTAGATTGAAGTCAATGGATGGGACAATTAGAACACTTGGTCAGATTCAACATGTTTTAAATTTGAAAAAGAATCTCATCTCATTGTTTATCCTTGATTCAAAGGTTTATGAGTTCTTTGGTAGAGATAGAGCATTAAAGGTTTACAAGGGTGCCCAGGTTGTATTGGATGGACATAAAAGGTCTCAATTATATATCTTGCAAGATTGTGCAGTATCTAGAAAAATAAATAAGTATGGGTTCAATACCATGATGGACATTCAGTTTGGTATAGTACCTTTAGGATTTTGTGTAGAGTTGGATTTGAAGAATATAGCTCAGTGAGTTCAGAAGATAAGGATAATGTCGCTTTGCCACCATCACCTGTGGTGTCATTGTATTCAATTGCTAGGAACAGACCCAGTGGAAAAAGGTATTTAGATGTTGATTTTGTTGGGCATGCTTTAAGCGTTGTAGAAGGTGTACAATCTAGCAATTGGCCTTCTGTAAAAACATTTGGGGTTGATTCTGCTTCGGGGGGTGTGTTAAAGCACTGGTTGGTAAATTTTAACTTTATTTATGAATCTGAAGTAATTCTGCAGAGTAGTGCTTTGATTCATATATTCTAGTTAGATATAGTGGAAGATGTGGAGTATTTTTTTTTTTTTTTAGTTTGTTGGAGAAATTAGTTTTAGTTATTGTTGAAGAGTTTAGTTTATTTATTGTAGTTGGATTTTCTTCTCCAAGTGGAAATTTTTTTGGAGTTTTGTTCATTGCAGTGGAATTCGTATTTAGGTGGAGATTGTTGGAATTTGGGTGTAACCTGAATTCTTTATTGAAAATAATTAAGAGTTCTAATTAAAGTGTACACTAAGAAAAAATATATTTGGAATGCTTTTGAAATCTTATTCGAAGTCTATTAAACAAATTCTAGTTGAAATTCTATTTGGAAGCCCTATTAGGAGTTAGAGTCAATGACTTAAAGAGATCAAGATAAGAAAACTTTTTGACGTTCTATTTCATCTACAACACTATTTCTAGGGTTTAGATTATTCCCTATATATACTTGGTTCTTCTCTACATTTTAGTAAGATAGTAGTTTAACCTCAGAAATTACTAGAACTTTAGATTCATTATGAGAAACACAATTTGTATATTTCTCCATTATTATTGATTCAATAAAATCTCCTAATTTTTTCTACCGTATTTTCTTGTCTTTTATTATTCTTTTTCTTGCAATCAAATATTTCATATTTTGCTATACAACTTCAAACTGAATTACAAAAAAATTGGTATTAGAGCAATTCCAGCATCTCATTTGTTCCACAACAAATATCAAAGTCAGTAAAATATATAGCACCAAGTTGTACCGTGCATGTCTCACCTTTAATGAAAATATATGAACCTTGTATATATATATTGAATGGAGAGCATTGAGAAGAGAATTTAAATGAATACATGTAAAGTCTATTTAATAACTCAACACTTTTCAATAAAATAGTTAATGCACCCTTCAAAATATACATACAATTATTGTACTTCGACACAAATGTTTGGGGAAATAAAATAGATTATTTCTCTCAAAAAGTAGTCTTTAATTTATGGATGAGTTGAGGAACATCTTCTTTTAGATATACATTGAAAGTTACTATTTCAATCTAAAGTCACCTAAAGGGAAGAATAAGTGAATCACGCTGGATTAAAATTACCAATTAAAATCAACAAGTTACTTTTTAATTGTTCTAGATATTTAGTCAATCAAACAATATTAGATAAAGCGGTAAATAACACAAGATTTGTTGACGGAGAAAATCTTTTTCAGGATTATAAACTCTGGAACGAAGATAGTGACTTCTATTATAGACATTAAGAACTTACAGTATGATCCAGTCTAGAAACTCACTAGATTCGTTGATCTAATTCCTGCAATCTCCAAGACCCGTTGGAACGTGCTTCACTTATACGTGCTCTCGATTTTCTACAATTATCTATCTTTTGTGAATCATTAAAAACACATTGTTTTTGTACTCTTCATGTGGTTCTCCTCCTTACAGCAAACTCTTCCTAAAATGCCTAAATGTCATTGAAAGAAAATGACATCATCTCTCACCCCTTTTGTCACAAACGACGAAATGAGCTATATCAAATGCAAATCTTTCTTCTTCTTTTTTTCTTTTTTTATTTAAATATCATTATCAAAAACCAATAACAATATATAATAATTCAAAGATGCAATTGACATTATGTACAAGCATAATCACTTATTAGTAAACATTTCCACATAATCAGTTCAAGTTAAAATATAGTAAATTGTATAAGTGATCCATATGTGTAAAGGGTCACTAATCATTTGTAAGCAGGACTCCAAACTTTAATTTTGTGAGAAATGACAACTAAACATCACTGTCAATAAGTTTATCCCTCTATTTATGAAAGTCAAACCAATAATATCATATTATGACCTATAAAAAGAAACTCATTTTTGTGTAAATTCTTCTTTTTCCCCTGAATTTGAGCATACATACATAAATACATATATTATTTTTTTAATTTTACTTTTAAAGCTCATCAATTTATTTATTTTTCCTCATATTATATTCAATCTCTTCTCCATTAAGCAATTAAGATGACCCTAGTAACGAACTTTAAGCTAGTTAACCCAAGTTAGAGGACCATAGACACCAAGTTATGAGAAATCCATCGGACTTAATTGTTCGAATCAAATAGGTTCCGAAGAAAGGTATAAGATATTGAACTTTTTGTTTCAAGGGAATATATTTAAGCTTAGGTTTACTAGAATAATGTCAATTCATGTTCCAAGTTACTTTACCAACATATGATTGCCATCTCAAATCTCACACACGCTGTCGAGCATCACTCACAAGAGCATAGTGTGTGCAGTGTAGATTGCACATGAAGAAACATATACTATGTACTCCATAAAAACTTAAACAAGTAATGAAAAATATGTTACAACACATTAATTAAACTCATACTTGATCACAACATACATGTTCAAGTAACTCATATATTATGCTGTAGTGTAATTATTTTTTTTAATTGATAAAACATGAATGTACTAAACACACAATTTTTAAAAAAAATATATATATATGCAACACACAACAAAAAAAATGTGCATGTGTCAATGCAAACAAAGTGAGATGCATGCTATCAAGGATAAGGCTATAAGCACAATCATGCACCAAAAATACCAACTCATTGAGACATAAAATTGCTCTTCTCTTGAAGAGCAACACAAACAACATCATCAGTTAGAGCATCTTTCTGATCATAGAGATCACTTCTCTTAACCTAGACTTGCCTAGTAGAAGACTTATTCTGAATCATCTGTATCATTAACTCAGTCAATTGACTTACCTGATTAGTAAGGAAGTCAATCCGACTATCAAAATCCTGATTGCTATTTTTAGTGAAATTTTGATTTCTATTTCTATTCAGGGTCATACGCTATCTAGTAGGCCTCTATTTTACGATACCATTGTTTTTAAGTTCAGGATTATGAACATACTTAGGTTGGTTGATGGCAGGGAAAAAAATGGTTTTGGAAGTACTAGCTCTATTCTGATCGGTCTACTTATATCCTAGACCTCTCATGTTCTTATCAGGCTTGTTTAACCTTAAAAGATTGTCCAGCTTCTAAGATACACTAAAGAAGGAATGGAGTTAAGTATTGGATTTCTCAAGGTCGCTTGTCAAGATTTTAACCTTAGCCTCTAAGTTTTCCTTGACTAATATTAACTTACTAAAGCTTTTGGTTGACTCATGAAGTTCATATATAAGTCTTTTTCTTTCTAGCTCAATGTATCAACCTTATTAAGCACGACTTTATTCACCTTCTTAATCTTAAGACCTTTCTCAGATAATTGATAATAAGCCTCACGAATCTCTTCCTCATCTTCAGAATCTTTCTCAGAGTGCTCACCACTATCTACTTCCTCAATCTTCTCACTGTCCTTATCATATCCCCTCCTAATCCTAGCAGTGAAGGTCATAAACTTCCCATTCTCATCATAATTGGACTTCTCACTGTGATATCCAAGCTAGACTCGTCATCAATGAGAATTTCATTCATCGTTTTACCTTGATTTTTCTTACTGTTAGGGAACTCACTCCTATAGTGGCCAAATCCTTGACACATATGACATCTCACATATTGAGATCTCTTTTCGGACTCACAGGAGCACATCTATGTCTTTCTTGAGGCTTCTTCTTATTTCTAAATATTTTTTCAAAATTTCTTAGCAATATAAGCTATCTCCTCATCATTAGTGGCCTCTACCTCAGTAGAGTCATACTCTTCTTCCCTAGGAACATTCAAGGCTATAGACCTATTCTTCTTAGGTTGAGATATGGTGAGTTTATAAGTTTGAAGAAATCCAACTTGTTTTTCAATCTTAACCGTATCTAAAACCTTGCTTTCCTCGATAACCATGATTTTAGGTCTAAATCTCTTAGGTCCTTATCTAATTTTTTTTTCCAACAATCTTGGACTCAGGAATTCTCTCGCCTAGGTTGAAGTTATAATTAACTATATCATTCAAGCTCGCATAAAAGTCATCGAAGGTCTCATCATCCTTCATCCTAATCTCTTCAAACTTAGTGACCAATATCTGTAATTTAGAGTTCTTAACAGTCCAAGTTCCCTCATGTGTGGTCTACACAATATTCCAAACCTCTCTAGCATCTTCACACATAGACGCACATCTAAATTATTTTGGTGACATAGCCATAAATAAAGCATGTAAAATCTTACAATTCCAATTACACTCATCTAAATTAGTTTTTGACCAATTAGCTATATGAGTATGGGTGATAACACCATTAACGGTGCTAGAATGGATTGTCCAACCATGAATAACCAATACAAATTAAAACCTAACATACTTTTAATTATTTAATGTTTTAATACTGCTCTCCGCTGTGGCTCATATTTGAAGTTCACAAAAACTTATTAATCAGAAGCCTCATATGCCAAAAAAGAAAATACGAAATTTCAGGTTTAAAAATAACAATTTTTGGGGTCCAATTTAGTCAAGCTTGATCTTTAATTTCCAAGTCCAATTCAGTATATAGATAACAAAAAAGTGTGAACCAATGCTTTGATGAATTCCTATAATAATGATGAGTCGCATAGACAAGAATGCGATCTCTGTATTCACCTTGTGAAGAGAAAAAGAGTGGCCTAAATGTTAGAATTTGCATGCATTGACTCAGTATAGGTAACTTTCTTCCCAATTTTTATAAATAAAGTTTGTCTTGACTTTGAAAATATGCTGTCAGCTCGTGCGTGTAGCTTAATTTAACATATCTGTAAACTGTAGCAGCAATAACATAACAAAAATTTAATTAATAAATTCAGTGCGAAAACATGTTTAGCTTCAATTTCACCAGAAGCTGCTTGCCATAGAAACAAATGCTGAGTAAAAGTTATTATTTTGTTGTTGAAATTATAGAAAGGTCTGTGAATGTTCTACAAGAAATATTACATAATTTTTTTCACACTTCTCAATTATAATTGTAAATTCTTAAGTGTTGTCACGAGGAATGGTTTTTCTACAAGTTGACTCACAATTGAAAATCTCACAAACGAGGCCACTATAGAAAAAAATAATGCAGGTAAGGGATGTGACACCTTTATACCAACCCCCACTCCTCCACACATACGTATAGAAGCATAAATATACTCATTTCCCACGTACATGTATGTTGGGTTGTGTTCAAAAACTATAGATTTTGTTGTAAGTGATCGACAGTCTATTTGCCCTTTAAATAAATATGACGTAGTTCTTTATTTATTTTATTAAATGATATAAAAGTTGCCCAATATCATTTAATTCAGCAAAGGAAATAAGTGCCTTTGATTACTTTCAGATAATACAAATGGTTGTATGAAAAGAAAAGAAAAGAAAAGAAAAAAAAGAGAGAAAATTTAAGTTTTTGAATCAAAAGTTGGTCTATCCGAAACCAGTGGAAAAGGAGGACATAGAAGAGAATCTTGCACAGTTCTAATAATACCCAAAAAGAAAAAGTTAAAGAAACATAGATTGAGAGATTGAGAGCAGGGAGAAGTGTCTTGTTGTATCTCCTGAAAATCCGGCTGCATTATTTCTTGTCTGTTAATTTAATTTGACTAATTAAGCTCACTTTAAATGTATCAATTAGCCTCTTAATAATGAGACCTTTGGCAATGATTTGCACTATGAAGTGTCACACAAGGTGATTTCTTTGGTAGCTTAATTAGCGTTAGCATATAGTATTTGTGTAACCATCTTTATAAAGCATTATTATTAGATAGCTAATGAGCTAGGTATTGTGTGTCGTCACCATGGATTTTCTAGCTAATATGATATTAAATTAGACAAAGAAAATAAATTTAAGCCCACCAACTCTTACTATTGATAAATAT
This sequence comes from Osmanthus fragrans, assembly GCA_019395295.1. Classification (NCBI taxonomy): domain Eukaryota; kingdom Viridiplantae; phylum Streptophyta; class Magnoliopsida; order Lamiales; family Oleaceae; genus Osmanthus; species Osmanthus fragrans. Next base: position 18,354,993 of record CM033363.1, on the reverse strand, counting down.
TGCGAATCTGTCAAGCATTTGATAAAATGAATCTTGTAAAGGTAGGAATTGTAAAGATTGAATTTAAATAAATAATTAATGTATCTTTTCTTTAATATTTTAAGTTTTTTTTTTTTTTGGCGAGGTTGTGGATGAACAGTCCTTTTTAATGATCTCACCTTGCAACTTTGAGAAAAAATTTGTGCCAGATGCCAATAATACTAACACGTGCTGGAAATGATTTTATTAATTGTATGCTTAATCTATATAGAATGGCTCTATGCAGCAATATACAATGTTACAATGTAGTCAAATTTTTTTTTTTTTTTTTCATTCTCTGATGAAAATGAAGCTCATTTACATTGATTGAAGTGTCACCCCTGTTAAGACGATTCAGATTTAAAAAATATACAAATGAGCAACCTTTCCTTAAAAAAACTCTATCAGGCACAATAGTTGTAAAGCCTAATCCAATGGGTGAAAAGTTGAAACTTTTACCTCTCAAGAAAAACCTATCAAAAGCAATTTTGTTTTATATAATTTTTTTTATCTGAATAAATTTTTCCTTTATATTTGCTTTCCTTTTGCCCTTTAGGATTGACTAATTGCAGCGTGGTGCCAACAATACCATAAGCTTTTCACCAGATTCCGTAGTTTTCGGGACCCTGAGGAGTATTTTCTATTCATGCGGGTAAAATTCCACAATAACTACTCCAATCCAACATATACAAATGCTTCTTTTTTGATAAAATAAATCATGTCTTGTACAAAATTATAAAGAACACAATATTTTTTATGTACATTTATGACTATTAGTTGAATATTTACCGGTGGAAGACTTGTTAATCTCATGATGTAGATCAATTTTCTACTGAATTGATAGAAGTATTATTAATTAGCTATATACAGTCGCGGAACCAGAATATTAGAGTTGGTGGGTCCTAAAATGAAAGATATTGAGATGAAGGAGGGGGGAGTACGGGAGTTTGGGGACAGCGCCCCCGAAATTTTTTTTGGAGTTGAGGGTAGCACAAACATTCATAATGATTAAAAAACTTGTACAATTAAAATGATAGAAGTTTGAAATACATATTATTTTTCATTATTAAATTGCTGCAAAAATGAAAAAATTATTAACTCGAAAACGCTCATCCAACCAATTACAGCAATAGGCTAGCAAACTGAAATCAGAACTACTTTTTAATTGTGTTAGGCTGCTCGAAATCAAATTCAAATATGTAGACAAGAATTTCTATCCAATTTCGAGGCCTCAACCCATGCTACCAAACAATTTTTTCAACAATTACACGGATCTACTACAAGAGGTGAAAGCACTTCATTGCTACTGACAATTAACAACCTCAAGAAGAACTAAATATACAACTAAACCAGCAAAACGGACAAAGGAATAACACCTTAATATCAAAACAAATCACAACCTTCAACAACTCTCTGAATTCAAATCTTAATTAACTAAAATTCATTTCCAAAACCAGATTTTCGATTTTCCATCTAAATCTGTACTTATATCTAACATGTTATAATGCAAAATTACAGTATACTTTATAGATATTATATCCCAAAATCTGTACTTATATCTAATATCTAACATGTTATATCCCAAAATTGTAAAATATTTTAAATAAAAAAATGAAAAAAAAAAAAAAAACTGAAAATCTAGTTGATCCTAGGACCCTTCAGGTCCACTAGTGGGTCTGCCCCTGACTATATATGAAGTGTACACAAAGATTACTGGGAGAGGAGGGGTAAATTCTTTTTCTTTTTCCAACTAAAATTGAAGGTTGGAATCCATATACCAAAGAAAATAATGACCCAAATGCCAATGACACCAGAAGTCAAGAACGTGGCTCTGCATTTTTAGGTTTTTACCCTCTTAAATTAAAAAAAGATATTTTGTTCCAATTCCTACAAGTTTCATTAGCCCAAATTAATGTACCAAATACTACACCCTGACAAATAAGTAAACGATGCTGACAGTTTGATATGTAAGATTATTCTAGGATTCTCTTCGACTTCGTGTAAGTTAAACCACATAGTTTCATTGCAAGTCATTCTCCCTCAACCCCACCACTAATCTCTCTCTCTCTCTTCAACGGGGAGAAAAGAAAGAAGGCAAAAAGTTTCCAAAAAGATACACCAAACAACACTCCTAAATCAACTTTTGGTTCATGCTTTCCCACACCAAGTCTAAATATGAACCAGCTAAGGAGAGAAAATTGAATGAATTCTCCTCATGAGATAGGCATAAAAAACTGCCCTATACAAGATATAAATTTGTGCTTTTAACAAACTCCAACTTCCATTGAATTTGGTTCAAGCCATTACTTAGTCCATCTTCTTCTTCTTCTTCTTCATCCATCACACAGCAAGTTATTGATCAATTCAATAATCCCATGAGTTTCTTGAAATATCCTCTGTATTATCAAGAGCAATCCCCAAAAGAAGAATACAATATACACGAAACTATCAAATGCTTGCCTCTTCTTAGCAGATTCAAAGAGGAAAAAACAGTGAAATATGAAGAAGAAGAAGAAGAAGATGGTGATGGAGCAAAAAAGGAGGAAAAGATGGAAAAAGTGACAGTGTCTCTTCACATAGGGTTGCCTAATGTGGGAGCTAATTTCGATACTGAAACTAAACCCTACAGTTTCAAAGAAGAAAATGAAAAGAAGAACTCTAATGTTTGCAGTTTCAACAGTAGTGATCGGGGGAGATTTTGGATCCCAACACCAGCACAGATTCTTGTTGGACCTATGCAGTTTTCTTGTAACATATGCAACAAGACCTTCAATAGGTACAACAACATGCAGGTTAGTAAACAATACTATTAGAATTTGAATATTCATGCATGTCCAAAATTAGGATAAATGATTTTTTGATCTCTTAAAGAAGAATTCTTAACCTTGTACAAAATATTTGTCTTTTTTGGACCATAAATTTCAACTGGATATAGGAAGTGTTCAATCCTTTCTGGATATGTCTTTTTCAGGTTTATTTTATTTTCTCTTTTTTATTTTATTGATAAAAATGTTTACCATTACTTACAGTTCAGTTCTTTCATTCGGGGCATATAATCGTTGTTTTCAATTTTCTTCAACAAGGCGAGAGTGATGAGATCGTAACTCTATTACTCTCAGAAACATGGTCAAGTCTACTCAGTTAATGAGATTTGAAGAGATTATTTATAGACTCTCAAGATGAAAGATATATAATTAGCATACTTTCTGAATTTTATTAGGTTAATCATATCTCAGTAGATTATGTCGGATTGCCTTTTATACTATTACACTTTTTGATAACGTTTTAAAAATCGTATCTCAATACTGATCATCTGAAAAGTTGTATTTTTGAGATTTTTCACTTGATTTTGAATGTTAAAAAAAAAAAAATACAAATTGGGAAAAAATCTAATGGATTTAAATTTACAATCCTTGAGAATTCTTATCAACCAATGGATCCTACGACAAATACTTAGGAACTAATCTTTCTATTTTCACTAATCGATAATTAATCAATTGAAAGCTGGTAAATTAACCACAAATATGAAGAAAAAGCAAATCTTATTAGAAATTTCCTCATACTCACAAATAGCAGATCCACAAATTGTGCATGGTGATGGTGCAAATTGTGGTTCGGCTGATAATAATCTTTACATTGCTTTAAAAAATTTATGGGGGTCAACTAAAGAAAAATTTTCATCATTAACTGTATTAAGAGAATGACTAATTTAATTATGACTTATCTTGGATAAATGTCAAGATTTTTTACCATGGAATTCACTTTGACCATATCTTCCAGGCTTGGTCTATTTTTACATAATAAAATGATGTTAGTTGCACCAATTATTTCATCACGCTACCACTGAGTCTTCTTCTAGTATATTTGGTATGTAGAGCTATATCATATTGGACATAACTAATTAAAGGAGAAAAATTATTCGTGGTTATACATTACACTCCTAACATTGTGTATCAAACATATACTATATGTATACGAGTTCCCACTTTTGCAGCTGTGGTTTTATGGCAGGTTAAATTAAAGCCAAACTATGAAGTTTCCTTTCAAACAAAAGTTTTAACCGTATGACAAGGATATATACCTTATCATTGGGATCAATATGAATTTATCTCTACATATCACAGCAAGGTGTCAATACATTCATTCCTATTTGAACATGAATCTGTAATTGTCTCACCTTATCCTCATGGAATTCCTCTTGAATAGTTTAAAATTTTTAGGTGATATAGATCAACATTACATCAAAGTAGATAAGGTTATACACTCAAGTAACCCTTTATGAAACATGTCTGCTTTTGATAAAAATATGAGTCAACTTGCACACAAGATTATTAAAGATAAAATGAAAATAAATAAATTTGTTCTTTTAAGAACTTAAGACAAAAATGTTCGAATTATCCTAGTGTACTATTATTCCTCATGTGTAGGGGCCAAAAGCCCAGGCTTGCCCGCAAGCCCATTTATCTTTTTAGGTAAAAAAATTATTAATGGAAATTTTCTTATATCATCCTAATATAAAAAAAAATAAAAAAAAGGGCCCCTCGTCTCCACTCCTGCTTGTGTGTGCGTGGATGTCAAATACCTTCATTCATTTCCTCGAGTCGTACTCAATTTAGATAATCCATCATTATTTTCCGTTGCTTAATGAACTTATTTGCTCAAGACTGACCCCATGTTTGGTGGGGATACAAATCAAATTTTTAGTAGATTTTGATCAAATTTGATGCGTAATAATCAATGTACAGGCTACGATAATTAGGTTTATGAGAATAATACTGATAATTATTCCTTTAAAAATACAGATGCACATGTGGGGGCATGGTTCTGAATATAGGAAAGGACCACAATCTCTTAGAGGAACACAACCAGCAGCAATGCTGAGGCTTCCCTGCTACTGTTGTGCTCAAGGCTGCAAGAACAACATCAACCATCCTCGTGCAAAGCCGTTGAAGGACTTCAGAACACTTCAGAGTCACTACAAAAGAAAGCACGGGACCAAGCCATTTATGTGCAGAAAATGTGCAAAATCTTTTGCAGTCAAAGGAGATTGGAGGACACACGAGAAAAACTGTGGAAAACTATGGTACTGCACCTGTGGCTCTGATTTTAAACACAAAAGATCACTCAAGGATCATATTAGATCTTTTGGGAAGGGTCACTCTCCACATCCTTCTCTTGAAGGGTTTGAAGATGAAAAGGAATGTGTTACTGGTGGCTCTGAAGATGAAAATGCATGAGAATTATGATTCCTTAACTTGTCCAAGTTGTGTTGTGTCCGTTTTTTACAGACATTCTATGTGTGAGTTGCTGCATTCGCCCAAGCCTGTGCTCAGTAACAAACAATTTTCTACCCTATATATAGTTGCAGGAAGTGTGTAGGGATGGTTTGATGAGGAGCACTAGCTAGGTGGTGATGTTTTTTGATTTGTATTTGGAATAAGGAGATTACGATGAAGTCATGAAGCAGATGAATTTTCTTCTATGTTGGTGTAGAAAATTTGTCGGCTTCATTGCTGTCTTGTGATCTCAATGCGTCACGTTAATCATTAATGTATCATTGAGGCTTTCTTTTCCGTTCTTCACTACAGCTATATCTAGAATTTGCTTTACACCAGAATATTGTACACTGAAATTACTTGGCGATATTGAACCGAATATGACTATCTGAAGGAGATGACATGAGAAAAGTAAGCAAACCAAGTTTGGATGCTAGAATAAAATTTCATTTTTGTAATATATTTTTGAGTTTGACTGCTTGTATTCTCGAGAGCTTACCGTAACTTCTAAAAGATGTCTCTTAATAGTGAAAATGGGGACGTACATGGGTTCATTGTGCGGAAAAAAGTTGATGAAGTTGTAGTTGAAAAGTTTGGGGCTCATGAAATGTTTGGTCGAAAATGAATTTGAGAAAAAATCGAGTTTTACAAAATGAGGGCCAAATATGGCCTAATCCTAAATTCTCTTTTACTTTTTTTTTTCTTTTTTTTAAATCTTTGTCTTCTGCTTTTATTCTTCTCTTTTCAGATTCCCTATTACTTTAGACGTTATAACTATATATATATATATATATTTTTTTTTTTTTAAAACTTTCATCTTGTTCATTTAACTGACACCTTAATTATATTAAAATATATTGCAATTCGGCAGAATGCATTTGATCTGTTTTCTTGTCATGGTGTACAAATCTAATGAGGTCCATTGTTTTTGTAGAACCTTTGATGAAAATATTATTTTTGCACTAAAGTAAAGAGTGATATTTTAAATCATGCAAGTAATATGTATACCACCAAAAGGTTCAATCTTTTTGGAAAAGATTTAACCACCGTACGTATTAAAGTAAAGATGGAAGAAGTGTGTAGAGATTATAAATTTTATGCTTGTGAAGCAATTGATGAATGTCAACAAAGAATATACAAATTTTACTCGTTCGGAAATTTTACATTGACATTGCTTTAAAAGTGTTTAATTTGAATAATATCACTAGCATACCAACACGATTCATATTGGATAGGACGACTAAAAAAGCAAGAAAATGGATTGTGACAACTAATGACAGAAGTGATTTGTCAACAAAGAATGAGAAGTCTTCCAAACCATTATACCTTATAAACAAGAAACATCAAATGTATATGAGGATTATATCGGAGATTGTATATTCTTTGTCGACTTTTTTCAATCTATACACACTTCATCCTCACTCCAATACAGCTAGGAGCTAATCCAGCATGAACGTTCAGTTAGAGTGGAAGTTAACTTTGACCGTTGACAATCAACGATTGTAATAGCCCGATCCGATCGATCGTTCATTAAAATTTGATTAAATAGACTAGAATATTTCTAAAAGCTAGCTAATATAGAAAATGTAAGAAATGAATAAATTAGTTGACGAATGTGTGATACACAGATAATTTATCACAGTTCATAAACAAATAATTATGTGTCATATAAATATGGTTGGAAAAGGCAGCATAATACTACTAATGACGAATGTGTGATACACAGATAATTTATCACAGTTCATAAACAAATAATTATGTGTCATATAAATATGGTTGGAAAAGGCAGCATATTACTACTAGTGTCAATGCTAAGATCATTTAATTTCAATAACATACAAAATAATGAAATTCTAAAAAGACCAATCAAAATCCACTTTCCTTTGAAGCTCAATCAAAATCCAGCAATTAATAGCCACAATTAATTGACGGGATTCTAATTTTCGAGTATGCGTATTAATGCAAGTAGAAAAAATAGGCAAATACATAGACATATGTAACCATAGAAACTAGGGGCGAATTTCCTTCAAAACCCTAATTCTAAGCAAAATCAAATCCTTATTTTAAGAGTTGAAAAACGCTAACGCTGACACATACATACATGCTAATGCAAATTCATTAAAAAGTTGTAAAAATGTTCCTACTTGGTGGCTGCACCATACCGCACACTTGAACCCGCAGACACAGTTACCCACTACTACCCATACTCCTGCTAGCTCAATCAGTGAACTCGCCCAACACCTCTGATAAGTGCAGATTTTGCATTTATTTATACCATTAAACTTATATTTTTGTGAGTTTTCTTTTGTGTATTATTATTTATTTTTGTTACTTTTGTCATTTAGGCGAATACCCGAGTGGATTGATGATCGGAAGAAATTTATGCGAGAAAAGAGTCAAATGTATTGGAGATACAATTATCCAAAATTGGTGCAAGGCTAACACTTGTTGGAGGTTGAATTGTGACTTGAAAAGGGGTGGAAAATGATGCAAAACATAAAATTACAGCAAGACTGGCGCCATGGCGCTGGAACTGGGCACCATGGCGCCCAACAGCTCGATTGGTGAAAAACCCCGATTTTTGCACTCTTTTTCAGCCCATTTCGACTCCAACCCGTCTCCCATCTTTAACACAATATAAATACAACATTTTGGGGTCATTTCTAGGTCAAGAAAAGAGGGGGGAGCCGACCAAAAATAGAGAGAAATATGGGAGCTCTCTTTCAACAACAATGGTGATTTTGGGAAGAATAAGAGGGTGAATCCATTGATATTGAAGATTTCATCTATTTGTCTCTTTATCAATAAGCTCTTCTTCTTTTTAAGCTCATTTTCATTTATGTGTTGTAACATTTTGTTGGGTATTTGTGAATATCTCCTAGATAGTTAAATGAAGATGTGATTGAGGGTGATTTTGAGCTCTAGAATGATTTTCTATTGTTTTTGTGCTATACAGTTCTCAAGATTGATGTGTTTAATCCATCGTGTTTAATATTTTTATTATTCTTCTTGATTGTTTGAGATGACAACTAGATGATGGAGTTGATACAATGAATGCTATTTTAGGATTTATAGTACGTAATCGCTATTTATTCTAAAGCCTTGTAGCAAGTACATTTCAATTGATCGTAATACGTAATCACTATTCGATTGAATGTATGTGGATTAACACTTAAGTTAGTAAATCGAGCTTGCGAATTTGCGCTTATTTCAATTCAACTTTATCGTTTTAATACTTTTGTTAAATTAAATCTAGCGAATTTATCCTAGGTTGTTTAATGAATAAGATTTGATAGAGAGCTTGTTTTATTCAACTAAAACGTAAGGAGAGTTTGAAGTAATTGAGTTTTTAATTATTCTCGAATTGTAGTGGATCTTGAGAACGAAAATCCCTTGCGAACATTGATAAGTAAATCATTCTGGCGGTGAAGAATATCTCTCGATCACATTCTCATTACTTTGTTTTCTTTTTATTCTCGTCTTTTCTATTTTGTATTTATCGCTTCCTTAATTTAATGAACCAAACCACTCCCATTTATTTATTTGCGTATTTTGTTTTTTTCGTTGCAATTGACATAATTGAAAACAATCCTCTGCAGGAATGACCCTTACTTACTAAATTACTACTTGAACGACATTTTTAAGAAAAGTAAGGAATATTATTTTGGTACGTCTTTGGAAGCTATCAATTTTGGTTCCGTTGTCGGGACTTAATTTGGTACCTTTCCGAGGCGTATCAGCTGCGGCTACTGCTTCTATAGTTATGCTTCGAATGGAAATATGAAAATGGAAATTATGGATTGTAATTTTGGAATGGAAATTGGAATGAATGGTTTGCTCAATCGCTCTAGTGCGGACCGGTAAGTTCAATTTGGGGAAATGAAATTGATATAGGGCTGAGGCTGGATGATTTCTCCTATGTATTGGGCCAGGGCTTGCCTTTTTTTTTAAAGGCCCGCTCCAAGTCCCCAACTAAGCCCAAGTCATCAGCCCAATCCTCTCTTTTTCTTACTTCCCTCCCCCAGTGTCTCTCAATATTAGATTTTCAAGTCTGAGATCTCTGACTTTCTGTAATTCACCCACCAAAGCAAACGTTTTGGCAGCGCCCTAGCACGCCACCACTTGGATCCGTCCCTGAATACATCCCGTTAGCTCTTTTTCAAAAAGATTAAACATTTTGTTGCTATACATATTAACTTAATGAATTAAAATTAGCACTCCTTACTTTTAACGCAGAAGTAATATTTTTCATCAAAAAATCTACAAAAGCAATGGACTTGATTAACTTTGTACACGATGTGAGAAGGAAATAGATGAAATGTGTTGGACCGAATTGCATTTCTATTTTAATATAATCGAGGTGCAAGTTAAATTGAACAGGAGAAAAGAAAGAAATTATACAACAGTTCTAACATTGATCAACTCCTTAGAGACAGTGATTATGAAATCGATCATAACTGGAAAAAAAATCTAACAAAACTGATCATGACAAGGAGCATGTGGGATCTAGAAGAATAGACTAAAGCTCTTTTAGACCTTTACCATTTATTCTTCGTGTTTTTATTTCATTTTTCAATCGTGGGAGTTCAAGCCATAAGAACAAATCCCTAAAATCCAAAGAAATGACAAGTATTACCTATAGAACAGCAAGCTCTATCTCTAAATTCAATATGTCGAGCAGTTCTAGTGAACAATAAATTTGACAACTATGCCTACCTCACTCATCACTTATAATCCCTATTTGATAGATTAAAATCTAGATTTTAAATTAATTAAAAGCTAACAATTAATTTTAATTATATAATTTTATGGGATCCAAAATTTTTTATCACATATTTCACAAATTTTTTATTATTAAAAATTACTAATAATCTAATTTTTATTTGAAAATTATAATTTAAAATCAATCCTCAAACTAACTCAATCCTTGTTTGGTGGGAATTAAAATTAGATTTTTAGAAAATTTTGATAGAAGTTGATAAAATGTGTTGTTGAAAAGTTATGGAACCGATAAAATATGAGATTAAAATTAATTGTTGACTTTGACTTAGATTAAAATCTAAATTGTAATTGATACCAAACAAGGGCTCGATGAAATGGGTCAATCCCAATTTTTTTTATTTTTTAGGGGGTCAGGTAACATTGTGCGCATTTATAGATCCTCATATTGTCGTCTTTTGGTTTGTACTAAATACAAAAGAGAGTCTTTGAAACTTTCTCACTTTTTTTCTTGAACTTCAATATGAAATCTTATATTTAAGGACCAATTTGCAAGGCTGCCACGAAAATTATGGTGAGAAGTTTTTTCGTCGTTGTTAATAGTTTTGATTGGGAGGAGCACCGCCGCTATTGCTAAAACGATCTCTAAATCTAATTTCTATTCATATTAACATAAAATTGGATGGGAATATTCATTAAGGATTGGTTGTGCACCTAGTTTGAATGGTTAAGGACCAACTTGCTACCTTTCGAGAGTTAAGGACTAACTTGCTACTATGTTAACAAATTGAGGATCAACTTTACAATTTTCCTTAATAGTTTAGTATATTGGAATGTTTAAATTGATCATATTCTAAATGTCCCGTTTGATTATCATTTTTTGTAGAATGAGAATAAAAATATAATCGTTATGAGTCTCACATAAGATATGAAAAGTCAAAAATAATGATTTAATGTAATGAATAACAGTCATATTTTTTATTTTTATAGAAGAAAAATAGGTACAAAACGTGATATTTTGGTCTTTTCTTCAGTCTCAAACTTGCCTTATATTTGACAGTAAAGGAAAAAAAACCCACCCCAAAAAAATGCATTTTAAGCAACAAATCTCTATTATTGCTTTAACAAAAACAAGAAAAAATCACAACCCCACCGCTTGACACACTCAAATTCCTCACGTAGTATTTCACTATTTCTAGGGTTTTTCTAGCGCACTCATAAAATTCATTTTTCATTTATTTGATTATAATTTTCTTAGTTCAATTACTTATATGGTTCTTTTGCCCCTATCTGTCCAAATTAGCTACCCAAAATACACCTTTTTCGAATAAGACTCTCTTGGTTATCTGTTTTTTTTTTTTTTTTTTTTAAAACTGAATTATTCGAAAATTCGGATTTTTTTAGTTTTCTTTATGTTTAATTTTGCAAGTTCTTGGGTGAACCGAATTGGGGTTTTTGTGGGTTTTGCTTTCTTGGCTTTGTGCTTCCAAAAGCATGAACTTTGAGAGGCTTTAGGTGAATTTTAAGTGAAAATAAATTAGTTCTCTCTCACTTTTGTTTTCCCAAAAGGAAAAATTATTCTTCTGTGCTTTAAAGTGAAAGATGAAAGCAGAGAAGCCTGTTTGGGTAAAGCATGGAGGGACGCAGATTTTCTCGGTCGATATACAGCCTGGAGCCCTCAGGTTTGCGACTGGCGGTGGTGATCACAAGGTATCTTTTTCATTCTTTCATTTTAATACTCTTAATTTTTTTGTTTTGCAATTCTGGAAATTCGAACAATCAACATTCAGTTATGAGAGGCTAAAAGGATTTTGTGCAGAAATCATGAAATTGTACCTTATATGCAACTCAGATTCAGGAACCTTAAATTCCATTTACATTCTAGATATGCCTGAACTGTACTTGAACCAATTTATTTTCTGCGATGTAGTTTTTGTTATCTGTCACTTTTATAGGTTTTTAGCATCAACCTTCAGGAATTGGTTCCCTCAGCTGATATCTTAAAGGAGTTTTTGTAGATATTTATGAATTTATATTTACTGCATTGTATGCGCGGAGGATTACGTAGAAGACCAAAATCCAGTGTTTATCGTAATTTGGTTTCATTTATATTCTCATTAAGTAGAACAAAAAACTTTCTGATTTACATCGCAGGTTCGCATTTGGAACATGAAATGTGTTGGTAGGGAATTGCAAGCTGATAATTCAACACCAAAACTTCTGGCGACTCTGCATGATCATTTTGGATCAGTTAATTGTGTTAGGTGGGCCAAGCATGGTCGATATATTGCATCAGGATCTGATGACCAAGTTATTCTTGTTCATGAAAGGAAGCCTGGTTCAGGAACGACGGAGTTTGGTAGCGGAGAGCCACCGGATATTGAGAATTGGAAAGTTTCCATGACATTGAGAGGTCACACTGCTGATGTGGTAATATCATTTTCTATTTAGTATCAGATAAATTTATGATGTTTTCACTTACCATATTAATAAACACATTGATCCTACCATGGTTGCTGTAACCAATGAGTTGTTTTTGTTCCATGCATAAAGTAGGTGGATCTTAATTGGTCTCCGGATGACTCAATATTGGCTAGTGGGAGTTTGGATAACACAGTTCATATTTGGGACATGAACAATGGCATTTGCACAGCAGTTCTTCGGGGTCATTCCAGTCTGGTCAAAGGTGTGGCATGGGATCCCATCGGTTCGTTTATAGCAAGTCAATCAGACGATAAGACTGTCATTGTTTGGCGAACAAGTGACTGGAGCCTTGCTCATAGAACTGATGGTCACTGGGCAAAATCTGTATGTCAAGAAATTACATTAAGGCCTTGTTTGAGCCACATTCTTTCCAAAAAAAAAAAAACATTCTGAAACAGTGATTTGATATCATTTCAACCACATTTTTCAATAAATGATATTAAACGCAAATTCAAAACTTTTCCTCATTTTTTAACCACACATTCTCCATCAATCTACTATTCCAAAATACATTCTTTCAAAATAATGTGGCTCAAGCACACTCTAAATTATCAATTGTTTTTCGTTGTTTCCTTAAACACTATTGATGACTTTTATGTATTTCTAGCTAGGATCCACCTTCTTCAGGCGACTTGGATGGTCACCTTGCGGTCATTTCATAACCACAACTCATGGTTTTCAAAAGCCTAGACATTCTGCACCTGTTCTTGAAAGAGGAGAATGGTCAGCCACTTTTGACTTCTTAGGACACAACGCTCCTATTATTGTTGCTAAGTTTAACCATTCTATGTTTAGAAGGAATTCTTCCAATGCTCAGGACTTAAAATCTGCTTCTCTTGGGTGGAGTAATGGTTCTTTAAAGATTGAAGGGAAAGATTTACAGCCATATAATGTTATTGCAATAGGAAGTCAGGACCGAACCATAACCGTGTGGACAACCGCAAGTCCCCGTCCTCTCTTTGTGGCCAAGCATTTCTTTACTCAGAGTGTTGTGGATCTATCTTGGTAAGTTTGCTCTTCAGAGTCTATAGTATTTCACCCCTGAATGCACTCAAGATGCATGCTGGATTTGCTTCTTCCTGGTCTCCCTGTCTTTATTAAAATTTTTATACTTATTAACTTGGTCTTCTGGATGCAGGAGCCCTGACGGATATACGTTGTTCGCTTGTTCTTTGGATGGCACAGTTTCTACTTTTTATTTTGATGTAAATGAACTCGGATGTAAGTTAAGTGATGCAGAATTAGATGAATTAAAGAGAAATCGTTATGGTGATGTAAGGGGTCGGCAGGGAAACTTGGCTGAAAGTGCAGTGCAGCTGTTACTTGAAGCAGCATCTGCAAAGCAAACCCCGAGCAAAAAGTTGGTCCCAGTCAATCAGGCATCTCTGAAAGTTTCTACTAATTTAGAGGTCACGACAAAGATTAAGAAGGCTCATGCTAATGTTGGGAAGAATACTGAGGGATCTATTAGTGATGGATCAAATAAATTGGCTTCTTCTGCTCGGATGTCAAGTCCTGTGAAGCAAAAAGAATATAGACGACCTGATGGTCGAAAAAGGATAATACCAGAAGCAGTTGGAGTGTCTGCCAAACGTGAAAGAATTTCTGTTGATGCTCAATGTGATGCCTCTGAATTTCCCACGAAGTCTTTAGATCAAAAGAAGGTTGATAATAAGGTAATACATACTAATGGTGGTGCTAGAGATGAATCCATCAGGAAAGTAGCAAGCGGGAGTGCTGATTTGAGGGAGCGATCTGATGCCACAGCTAGAGTCACTGTTACTGAGAGCCTTGTCGTTGAGAAGGTTTCAGAACCTCTTGGTAAAGAAGGAATTGCTTATGTTGAACAGACAGGCTATGTTACTTCCGGCAGTATTCTTTCAATAAATGTAACTGATCAGAAAGAAGGGGGAGATAGAATTCCAGTTTGCTTGGAAGCTCGTCCAAGAGAACATGCAGTAAATGACACTGTAGTGCCTGGAAGTACTTTCATGATGAAAGAAACAGAACTTTCTTGCACAAGAGGGTCACAAACTCTTTGGTCTGATAGGATTTCTGGAAAGGTCACTGTTTTGGCTGGAAATTCCAACTTTTGGGTTGTTGGCTGTGAAGATGGATGCCTGCAGGTTTGTCTAATATATTTCAGCAGTTTCTAGTTATAGTGCTTATGAATAAATTTTCTAAAAGCATGCTGTTTCTCTCGTTCCAACTGATGATAAGTCTTTATTTTGTTCAAACTCTCGAGTTCATAGTTTCCATAACTAAACATTCATTTTTATTAAACGATCTGAAAATCATCCTTTCAATTTCGTGCTGTTGCTTCTGCTGTCAAGAAGTGCACGGAGCTTTTTACCATCCTCGCTTGTAAAATAAGGCCAGATTCAGTTAGATATAATCTTTTTTCCCAATTTATTTGCTTTTTATCATTCACTGCTCACTGTCTTTAATGTTAGTAATTCTGGTATTCTATTTGTGCGTTGCTGTTAGTTTGACCACATTTTGTTTCATATTTGTTGTGTATCTGCACTATATCTCATTAAGTGTTTGTTTGAGAGAGCTAAAAAGCTGACTTGGATAAAAATGAGTGGTTGGAAAATGGATAGTTATTGTGGGTCTTATGTAATGTATGGTTAAAAATTAATTGTTGACTTTGAACTCAACTTTTTAACAACTTTTTAATCTTTTCCAAACAAGCATTGTGATGACGACTTGATAAAAGTTACCCCTGGTCACTGTGCTTGGTAAGTTGTACAGAACTACTAATTTAGGCTGAATTCTATTTCTTTATTCACAGACAATCAATCTTATACATAATGGTACAATCCCAAGATATACCTAACTATAGAAGGAAACGGGAAAAAAAGGAACTGTAATATTCGTACCACTATATTAATTCTTAATTAAACCTCTTTATTTAACTTGATTTTCATTAAGAGTGATTTATCTGTGATTAGTAGTTTTGACACTAAACTTTGGATAATTACAATTTATAGACTTCCTACAGCCAAGTATATTTTTATTTGATTTGATTTCAAATGTCTGTCTGTAAGAAGGTATACACAAAGTGTGGGAGACGTGCTATACCAACCATGGTGATGGGATCTGCTGCAGTTTTTATTGATTGTGATGAATCTTGGAAGTTGTTGCTTGTCACAAGGAATGGGTCCTTGTATGTATGGGATCTTTTTAACAGGGAATGTCTCCTTCATGATTCGTTGGCTTCACTTATAACTCCAAATTTAGAGACCAATTCTAAAGATGCTGGTAAGCTGTGATGTCTGTTAATTTAAGGGTATTTGACTTGATCAATTTTATGTAATATTTAACACGTCGTGCAATTGCTAATCTTTACTTTCAAAATTTTTGTCCCAGAGGTCGATGAATGAATATCTTTGCTTTTTCATTCTTCCAGGCACAATCAAAGTTATATCTGCAAAATTATCAAAATGTGGTTTTCCCCTTGTGGTCTTGGCCACACACCATTCCTACCTCTTTGATATGAGCCTCATGTGTTGGCTGAGAGTTGCAGATGATTGTTATTCTGCATCAAATTTCTCAAGCTCTTGGAACTTCAGTTCAGCTCACGGTGGTGAGCTGGCTGACTTGCAGATTGATGTTAGGAAATTTCTGGCCAGGAAACCAGGATGGAACAGGTCTATATGCATTCTGAATCCTGCAATTTTAAAAATAATTTCACAAAGACACAACTTTAGTGACAAAATGAAACCTTGTAATCTTACATTAATTGCCTTTTCTGAAATTCACGTAAGAACAAATACTTGGAGCTGGTTTATGAGCAGTCTTTCAAGAATATCATATGCTTTTACCTTATTCCTGGCCGCTAGTTTGTGTTTGGATGACTATTTGTCACGAGATTGGCGAGGTTTCCTAATTCTATCATTTAAAATTAATAATATGTACAGTTAATTCTTCCATATTAAGTGACTTTTTGTTTGATGCCTGCATTTTTTACACACCTCTGGATTTATGCTTGTGCAGAGTAACTGATGATGGACTGCAGACACGTGCTCATTTGGAAGCTCAATTGGCATCTGCAATAGCTTTGAAGTCTTCTAGTGAATATCACCATTGTCTTCTATACTATATACGCTTTTTAACAAGGTGTGTTATTCTCCCTTGTACTGGTTTTTTTCTCGTATTTTTGTCTCTTCACAAATCTAATGGGTTAACTCCATTGGTGCTGGGCTTCAATTTTAAACTTCAATGTACGTAAACTTGTCGAAATGGATTTTCATGTCTGATGCTCGTTCATAACATGGCTCTTGGACACTTCTGAGACATGTATCACTAATGTTTCCAAAACATCAGTTAGAGAGAAATAATTTACACACATTTCATACAGATTAGAAGCACTATAGGAAGCATGGACACGCTTTGGCACCTGCAATTCGGTGTCGGACACATATCAAACACCAGCATGCCCCCGATAGGTCATCGCCATGTACCAGAAACTATAGACGGCGTGTCCATTTTTCAGTTTTTTAGCTTCTGGAAATGGCACCAAAACTGTAGATGGTTGCCGACACGCTTTGTCTTTCAAAATTAAAAAAAAAAAGGAATGTGGATGTTGTAGAAAAAAATAATCATCAGCCTAGTTAATCTGCAAAATCGGATAGGTTCTTTCATCTGATGTAAATGTTGTAGATATTTGTCGAAACGCCATAGATTGTTGTGTTCAGAGTTTGGTGTTGGGCTTCAAGGGTGGTCAGTCGCAACTGTTTTTGGTGCATCTAAAACCCAAGTTGATGAAAAGTGGAAAAACAACTCTCTTTTCTATTTAACAGTATTTGAGAATTTTAATCAACGTGTTCGAGACAGTGGTGTTGTGTTTTATTAGTAATTTTTTGAAAAAATCGTATCTTCATGTCCATGTCGTGTCTAGTATGTCTGTGTTCATGCTTTTTTTGGGAGGCACAGTATGTATCATCGAAGAGATCACTAACATATAAATTTATTTTACATACAATTATGACATAATAATGCACTTCATGTATCTTCTATACACATATTGGGAACTTCACTATTATTGTGACCTCTTATCGTCATAAAGTTAATTCATGTTTTCTTTATTGAACTACTAAATATTTAATAGGCCTAAATTATGAAATAAAATATATCCTTAGTTCATGTTTTCTAGTTGTGTGTTATGCTGAATTTATTTGACAAATTGCCTTGCCCACATGCATGTATTATGACATGTTTATATATATATATATATATATATATATATATATTTTTTTTTTTTTACCTACTTTCATGATTTTAAAAAATCTAGTTCAAACTCGTCTTAAGGCTCGCCTCATAGTAAGGTGTGCATAAAACACCTCAAGGCACTGTTTGGTAAGGTAGTTTCTTGAGGCGTATGTTTTAGTTGTGAAATACACGCCTCATAACCCCATTTCAAGGCTTATGGACCACAAAACGCAACAAATTGATTGGTCCATTTTTAGAATAACTACTACCCACTAAAATTTATAAATAAAAAAAAAAAAAAAAAAAAAAAATTCTTGTAGACCCACACAAGGTTTAAAAAGGCTAAACTAAGTATTGAAGCGATTTTTCATTATGAGGCGAGGCTTAAGCCTCACAAAAAATGAGGTCACAAAAAAAAAAATTCTTGTAGACCCACACAAGATCCTTTTGCTGCCGGTACTCCTCCATTTTTGAGGCGCACGCCTCATGCCGTATGAGGTGCGAGCCTTGAGGCGTGTGCCTCCTTTTTTTAGCCTCACAAAAAACGCTTTGAGGCATACCAAGAGCGCCTCAGGGTGAGGTGCGTCTCACCAACGCCTTTTTAAACCATGGACCCACATTAGGAATAGTCTAATGCTCATCAACTAAAATATTATGGTGCATTTGATTGTCAATATTTTTCATGAAAAAAATCATTTTTCCACCTAAATTCCTACTTTTGTGTTATTTGATTGATATTTTTTTCATGAAAAATATTTTCCTACTTTTGGTTACATGACTATATTTTCCTTGAAAACAATGAAAATATTTTCTTTAGAAGGGATTAGATTTTTATTTTTTAGGTAATTCTCTCATCTACCCACCAATAAAAATTGAACAAGTATAACAATTTCTAGATTGAAAATTAAATCAATCAAACATATTTAATTGAAAATGTCCATGCAAATATGTTCTAGGCAATTTAATTGCCTAGAATTTATTTTCTTTCCATTTAAATTTCATGTTTGCAATCAAAAACACACCTTTAGTTTCTTTGAAATTTTCCTTTTGTTTGTTTGCACACTTTAAATTGTTATGAACTTTATTAAATTTTCTTTATCTTTTTAGGTTTACAATGAGGCTCACGCCTTTTTACACATTGTATATTTGTATACTACCTTAATTGTCTGTCGTTTTCCTTTTGTGTGCATGTGTTCGTGCATTTATTATTATTGCTTCTATAGATATACATTTACATAGGTTTATCTTTTGTGAAAAACATGAATGAATAATTCCTCTAGCGATCTTAAGCATTTTGATGAAGTTATTATTCAATATAAATGCGAGCAATAAAAGCGTTTGAGTTTAAGTGTTGCCACATAATTCATAGTAAACGTACAATATTTTGGGTAGGAAGCTTGCAACTATGCATGCATATAATAATAACGTTGTTAATAATTTAAGCTCTAAACCAACTGTTAGCAATCTTGACGCCGCATGGATAGGTGAGTTCGCTATGTACATGACAAGTTCACCCACTCAATACGCTAATGCCCTCATAGCAGACCGTGTGGTTGCATCTTCATGCAACCTCCGTATTGCATTTTCCTCAACGTTGATGGGTATGAAAATATTTCCACAATTGATGCACTCTCCCCTAATGGAAAGGCATCTACACAGTGACCCTTACATATAAGCCTGTTATATTTTTGTACATACCGTCTCCGACAACTTCACCCTTTGCCCTTCGCATTTGTTCCTCAGATGGATGGCCCTTGCCGCAGTTATATTGTGCATGTCGAAGCATCCACACGAATTGCCCCTCATTCTTTCCTCTACAATGTTCATCGTGCTCTACGAAACAAACATGTAGATAGGCTCAATTACACAATATTTGCCTATAGCTTCCATCATTCCAAAGTTTTTGTCATCAATTTTGCTCGCTTTCCAATCGTTTTTTCGCATATCTTGTGGTTGTGCCTCATCTTTCACGGTCCTAAAATTGTTTTCACTGAAACGCACATCATTGATCTCTCGCAATCAATAACATAACGTTTGAGCGAGGTTGTACCCTGTCACGGGCTTAGAGTTTTCCCAACGAACTGCTCTTACCGCATGGCCTTAAAGATTCAAAGTTTTAGCTCCTCGCAAGAATTATATTGAGTTTTTCACTCACGAATTTAAGCTTTGAGGTTTAAGTGTTATTGGAGTTTGAGCTTAAGGAAAATATGAACCTCAATTTAATTTTTGAGGTTAAATGTTATTGTTCTTTGAGTTTAAGGAAAATACTTTGAGTTTTACAGAAAATATGGTGAGAATATAGAAGACCACGTGCAAGACAAAGTTTGAGGAGAATTTGCCTTTATAACTCAAAGAGAAATCTTTATAATCCACGAGTGTTTATCCTCACTTACCTCTATGGTTTACAGTGAACTATACAGGGGTATTTATAGACAAATATATGCTAGACAATTCAAAAGAAGGGCCAGGATTTATTTGATTTAATAGCCAGATGCTTTTTGTCATCATGACCCACTCCTTTAAACTGCCTTGAGCCGTCCCCAAAACCAGCCACTGTCGATGCACATTTTTCTTGCTTCCAAAATGGCGGTTTAGGGTTTTGGAACCTTCCAGAAATCTTGATTACTCTCTTGGTCACATTTTGCTGCCTTCGTCCTCTGCCAAAAGCAGTTCCATCCAACCGAAGTGCCATGTCTATGCTGAATTTCCCAGCTGCTGCCTAGATGGATCATCAGGGTGTATTCTTTGAAGATAAAATGAATCTGATTTGCATACAGGGGTGCATCCAAGAGATGATGACTATATTTTTCCCATCAACGAACTTAAGCTTTTAGATAATGTGGTCAATGCCTTCAAATGATGGTGAATCTTTGACTTGCGAAGGTGCATAAGCATGAAATAAAAAGCTGGAGTTTTATTGAAATTGAAATTGACGACTATAAATAAACTAAACATATCAGAAAGAATAAAAGGGATTGATTAGAGACATTGTGGACATTCCATCTATTGATGGCTTAATTTCCTTTTTTCAATATAATTTATAATATATTAGGATAAGAGATAGAAAATTAGGATATTGTGTCATGGTGTGCTCTGCATTCCTCGTGTCATCACTGCATGGCTGCAGGCGTGGACTGGTTCACTGTACTGTGTGGCTAAAATTGCGGTTTGAATTAAACTTTCACTTGTGCTCTAATTATTTTTAACAACCAAGTGGGCATGAAAATAAGATTGAAGAGAAAGCTGAGATAGTGGCTGTCGTCATATAAGGTGGTCCCTGATCGACAATGGCTTTCTTCTTCAATAGTCAAAAGTTAATAGGAACAAACACTGAACTAAAATTAAGGGGTAAAGCAGGATACTTACGGTGCTGCAAATTGATTATAATCAGATGATTAAACCAGCAGTTGTGAGAAAATAGATTCAAAGGTACACATGATACCCTATTGCAGTCAGTTTATAGTAAACAAGAGAAATTGATTGTTACATTTAGCCTAAAATTATATTGTACATCGACCCTCAGTTGAAATGCACTCTTATAATATTAAATGAATGATGAGATAGGAGTGATTGTTATTTCTGTTTGAGAAGGTACCATGGGTTTGGTTTTTCCCTATTCAAGGGGTATGCAAGTTTGATTTAGAATGTTCTGAGGCATTTTCATATCTAATATAGGTGTTAAAGTGAAATATGCAACCTACGAAGAGTGGGGCATGGCTTTTAGGTATCATCTGGAGATGAAAACAACTTCTAGCCTAACCTTGGTTAAAAAGAAAAAATAAAATAAAAACCCAGTTTTTGGTTAAAAGAGTCAGATTTGGATGAAAGATCCACATATTTGAGCAAAACCAAGCATCTTCGTAAAACTCAACGTAAAGCCTCTGGGCCTTTCACTTTTTGGCCACTTCCATTGTTTAGGTGGTCAAAGAAACTTTTTTATTATAGCATAGAGAACATAGGTTATTATTTTAGTCATTCTAAGAAAACCTTAGGGTAAATAAAGCCCCTTCTAGATGGCCTATAGTCAGAATCCCTAACTTGTGTTAGATGTGGCATCATTATCTAGGTAAACTCATGTTAGTGCCAAAGTCCAGTTTTTCCAACCAAATCTAGCAAATCAACGAATGTTTGATGCTGGTATTCTTGATTGAATATGCGTAGTATTAGAAGGTTGTCCATTTAGGTTTTATCTGTTCATCTACATACCAGGAGAACTTTTGATGATGTTAAAGTAATCACAAATTTTTTTGTAGAATTGACTGGATATAATTCTTCCGTTGTTTTTTCTCCTATGAGTTAGTATTATTATTATTTGCATTATGATAACCTTTTATGTTCTTCAAAATGTAGGGAAGCGGACGAGAGTACCGTCTACGAGAAGTTTGTGAGAGCTTTCTTGGACCTCCTATTGGGATAACTGAAGCTCCATCATCTGATGTGAAGGCAGGAGCATGGGACCCTTATGTACTTGTAAGGCCTTTTTGCACTCTTCCTTTATTCTTGTAGGTGTTTTAAGTAGTAAATATATTTCTGGTGATGTAAATTCTTCCAATTTTTGTTGGGTTGCCCATGTCTGCATCATGGTTTTTGTTGTCCCCTTTTTTAAATTTTTATTATATGAATTTTTATCATTTGATAGCTGACCTGTAACTTGTGTCTTGGCAGGGAATGAAAAAGCGCAAGCTGCTTCGAGAAGATATTCTTCCGGCTATGGCATCAAACAGAAAAGTTCAGAGGTTACTCAATGAGTTCATGGATCTCCTATCTGATTATGAGATAACGGAAACAAACTTAGAACAGAAGAATCTCGTACATACAACAGCAGTGGCAGCAACAGATGAAATGAATTCTGCCCTGCCCGCAATAGATAAAAGAATTTCTTTTTCAACAGTAACTAATCAAATGGACTCTGTCCAACAAGCAATGGATCCAAGTGATCCTACCATGAAAAAAACCGATCAAATGGACTCCACTGTACCTGTGAAGGGTGAGATAGATAGCATTTTGCAAGCTAGAGATCAAGTGGAATCCATGCTACCGATGCCAGAGAAAATGAAATTGGACCCCCCTGCCTCCGAGCAGATAGATTCAGAAGCAAAAGAGAAGGATTCTTGATCTTAGAATTGTGTTGGGTAATAGTGAACATTAGATATACTAACCTATTAGTAATCATTTTATGAGGAGGGTATTTTAGTTTTGTCCTCGGGTTTTCTCGCGCATGATGCATTCTTATGGGGACTCAAGCTTCCATTTTGTTGATTTGTACTGTTCAAGCTGTTGAGTTCAAACTACATTCTTGGTGTGTATTTCACATATTGGAAGCATTTGTGGACTGCATGTTTTCTTGAACTAAGCAGGGAGACTTTTCTTGTACAATATGAAACTAGTTTTTGCCCTTTGAGATAAATGTAAAGTTTATTGCCCCTTTTGGAGTTATTCATCTCCAATAAGTTGTAAAATATTTTTCTTCATTTTCTTTTTGTTATATTATTCATTATCTGCTTCCAACTGTTTGATAGATTGCTCGATTTTGGATTGTTGTGATTTGATGTTAATTTGGAACTCAGTCAACTCAGTAATATGAATCTTTCATAAATGTTTTGATCCAATTACACAGTGAATGTCAAGTGTGAATATGAACGCTACACTAGAAATAATTATCCCAATCCAGGAGGGTCATTAGGTTATATTTCTCTGCAGTTAATGTTTATATAAAAAATTATAGCTCAAGCATAATAAAGATGGTTTTGTAAAATGTATTCTAGCATTTTTTTTCCTTTTCTAAATTAAGAACCGACTTTCATCACGATAGATTCGTCGCAAGAGCAAGGTGTAATATGAAGAAGTAATACAATCAATTCTGTCGTGATCGACTGTGGTAGTTGTACTAAAAGAATCGAGTGAATGAGTTATTTTATTTCTATCTTAAAAATAGCGCGTACTATAGCCACTAGCGCATATAGCACATATGTGGTGTTGGATCTCCAACTTCTCCTGAGTAATGTTACAATATCATAAATTAGTAATGCATTTGGCTTAAAATGTGTCCACAGATATCAGGTAGTGGATAAGTTGAGCAGCATCTTGATTCAACTAGTACGTTGACCTTCAACTCATATTCCTTCGCAAAGGTTAGGCCTTTTCGAAGTGCTAATGCCTCCATGTCAGTCGATGAAAAAGTGCCCCAATTTACGTGACGTGACGTAATATGAGATGGCGTGTGAAAGGATGGAGATGAACGTTGAAATCAAATATTTGATATGCTTTATTTTATCGCTGATTTTATTGTCTAAATAAAAGACTATAGATAGGGGTTATTTTGTCATTTTCAACAGGTATCCCAATAGGAGGTCCAAGATAATTTTACAAGAACATACTCCCTATTGTTAATTGGTCATAAATATTATTTGTAATTGACTAATTGTAGGTTGGTAGCGCAAATAGTTGAATTTCCAAGTAAACGCTTCAAATATTTTGATCACAAATTGGATGCTCTAATTACGATATTATTTTTCTAGTCACAGGTTCAATAGAAACATTAATTTACGGGCAACAAAATCTTTGATCAGGACCGAAGAAGATATTTAAGGTAACCATTCAAAATATTTTGGTCATAAATTGAATGCTCTCATCACGAATTGACGTTTCTTGTCACATGTTATCGTGCTCAAAAGTTGAAACTGAAATTAGTCGGACAAAACACATAATATTGACCGATATAATTACATAAATTTATTTTATGAGCTGCTATCTGTATATGTGACTTGTGCGTGTATTGTGTATAATAGAATATGAAGGAAAAATATGTGAACTACGTAAAATGAAATGTGACCTATGTTTTACCTATTTTGACATACATTTTAGTCATATGTGACTTGTTTAAAAATTTGACATATTTTATTATTGTCATTCCTCTATTAACTTTGTGAATTGTATTATTTTCATTCTGAAGACAAGTAACTTCTGATTCAAATCTATGACTTGATAAGGAAACAACTTGTAAAAACATTTGAACTCTATCGACTAAAAAACCAATATGTAACTTTGTGATATGCGTCTCTGACTTGCTATGCGAAACCTGTATACATATACATGTATGTGTGACATTCTGAAACTTATTAGGAAATCAGCATCAACCTAATTGATTGTCATGTGCATTAGTAATGTGACCTGTCCAAATTACTATATGCATTATAAGTTGTATCAGAGTTGCATAACTTGTCTATTCATATATTTTTGACCATAAGATAACAGGTTGTGACCTCATCAGCAACATTTGATAAATACATGTGACACATGGAGTGTGCCATATATGTGATTATCTAAACCCTATACACTTTGAACTGTGACGTGTTTATTATAATCTGTGACCTTTTCCAAAAGACATGTCATGTGTGATGTGACACGTGACCTATGTTATGTGACGATCACTTAGACATTAGACATGTCATTGGTGTCTGTTATCACTTAGACATCAGAAACTTGTCTTGCAACATGTGATTTCATTTAGTCATGAGAAATCAAACAAGTGACTTGGAGAATCACAACAGACATCAGAAAAACATAAATAGATATGGTTGCAACCACATCATACATTAGACCCGTGCACATAAATCTGTAACATTTTCACCAAATCCATGACCCCCGACAATAATATGTAACCAAAATAACAAGGTATTATTAAGTGAAACCTATTGCATTCATGAATTGCAAATCAGACCTTACACCCACATGTTAATATTCATTACAATCACTTCCATTGATCATAAAATATTAAAAGAGACAAATATCTGGAGTGCAATATTCATAAAAGTTACAAATTCAATCATCAACTTCATTTATAAATGTAATTTCTAGTTTCACTATATAACAATTTACTCTTCTTCCACCTCAAAAGAATGTAGTGAATCAATTGTTGTTGAATCATGATTTCATGGCAATCCAGGAAATGGGCAAAACATGTTCCAATCAATATACGTTTCTTTGTTTGACTTAAATTTATTTTGATGGTGGTAACAACGCCCTTTGTCACTGAAGTTGTAATCTTGCCTGAAAACCAAATGTTTTCTGGTATTATGTATTTCCCGACCTGCATCAAGTATTTAGAATGACACAATGTTAAACACTTGTTTGAAGTAACACAATACATATAAATCATATACAGAGAAAATGATACACAATGTTTAAAATCATACCACATATATAATCACATGAATACGGTCACGAAATTATAGAATGGTATGCATTCAAGCCACATATGTATAAAAACCTTTGTCTCATTCGGATAGCACGGTCACATATGAACTCTTTATCTTTAGGTCATACATCATTCATAAGAAAAATGTTCATGGGATCCTTATATTTATAAAACTTGTTCTTCATACTATCTGTTCATTTCAAGTGCTACATACAAAACATGAAACACAAATTAGTATTAAAATAATTCAAGTAGAATAAAATACTGGCTAAAAAATTGACATAAATTCATAAGTTTGAATAGTTACACATTCAATAAGGAAACAAAACAAAATATACAAATGCTATTACATTATTTGTAATTATGAAACCTCTTTTTTTAATCTCCACTCAATTATTTTATTTATTTCCAAAATAATAAATAAATAAACTTGTAGAAAACTAATAAACTATGCCACCCTAACCCACTTTTGTATTTGAAAATGTCACCGCCACCCTATCCCACTCTCGGAAGCTCGGCCCACTTGCCTGATTTTTAACAACTTATCCTCTCATTCTCTCTATATCTATATCATTCTCTCTCTAAAGAGCTCACTGAAATCTCAACATGGTCACATATAGATAAAATAATACACAATGATTAAAATCAGGTCACATTTAGTGTTTTCAATCGGTCACATATTGAAAAGAAAACTAAATCGGGTCACATATATTAAATTGGTATATAATCACGTGAATAAGTCATGAGCATGGAGAATGGTATACATTCAAGTCACATATTCATAAAAACCTTAATCACTTTCGGATATCATGGTCACATATGGACTAATTATCTTTAGGACACATATCATTTATAAAATAAAATAAAAAATCAATTTCCATAAAACAAATTATTCAAATAGAAACTCTAACACATTCCAATCACTAATGAAATTGAACCGAATAAAGGTCTCCAATGTCCAATACATTTTCAATACTTCTTACCCATCAACTTTTAAATACACACATATAACTCAAATTAAAAAAATTAAAAAAATCGAAATTACTTTTGCTCGAGGGCACTTTTTGCTCGGTTTGTTTTGGGCTCTCTTTAATCTTTCTCTTGCTTCTTTGTTGTCTTCTATCTTGATTCCTTTTTTTGCACCCTTCACTTTTACCATTTTACTTCGACTTCGGGTTCTTCGATTTTCACAAGATAATGGAAGAGATGATGTTGATAAATATAGAGATGAGAAGTATAAAATACAATTGAAATGGCTGGAATAAGGAGCAAACTCAATGGTGATATCATGTGGAGTCCTGGGGAGGAGTTTGAGAGAAAATGAATTTGTATAATAATTAAAGTTTAGATAATGAGTAATTTGAATTACGATATTTAAGGAAATGAGCATTATGTATTTAACATATTTAATATTTAATTATTAGTTGTAATTAAAATAATTAATACTTAATTATTAGTTCTATACCTAATTTCTGATTATAAAACATTCTCACCTGAATTTTGGACTATGAATTTGAAATGTCTTGATTCATGTAATTTCCACTTTTTCTAACCCGTTCAATTGTATCTTCTTCTTCAACCACGCCTCGCCTCCACCCCTCTATCGATTCAAGCTTCTCCTCACTGGCTGGCTGCTCTTGGCGACAACTCTAATTTTTTATGGAGCCAGCATGAGCTAGTGCTGACTCCGCTACTAAATAGTACTACAAATCTTAACCAATGGAGAGCAATAAAAAAGTTTACACGGCCAAATTTCAAGTGACAGTCCAAATAGCACTTCTTATCAATTAGGCGTGACTTTGAGATTTTTTGGCTACCGCTCATAATTACTATCCATGTCAAAAAAATGCAATTGGTCCACGTTGATAATTACCCAAAAATAATATTAAAAAAAAAAAATTTGAACCCCAACCTTGAAGGTCCCTCACCGCCCCCCAAAAATAATATAAGATTGCCCTCCATGTAACAATTTCTCTGTATATCCTAACCTGGAAAATTGGCGCAAATAGTTCCAATTTTTTTTTTTTTTCAATATTGAGTAATTGGTTCAAACCTTTCAAATGTTTAAATGGTCCCTTCTAAATTATGATGCAAATGGTCCTTCAGACGGTTTTCGACTATAAGCGCATTCAATGAGGGAGTAAATTTGGTGTAAAACCAACCCTCTTCAATGTGATCTCAAATATATTGTTTAAGCCCTATTTTTTGTCCAAAATATATTTTTGAATATTAATTTGATGGAGAATGTATAATTAAAAAAGAAGGAAAATTTTGGATTTACATATAATATTATTTTTATGAAAAAATATATAGTTGAAAATAAGAGAGAAAAAAGTATTTTAAAAATAATGGAACCAAACAATGGCATAGTGTAAAATTTGGTGTAATGAATAGTGTTATATTAAGTTCCTGTTTGACAACTATTATTTGGGGAAAATAAGGGGGCGTTCTCTTCGTATTTCAATTTTGTGTTTTGAGTTTTGAATTCGTTTTGTATTTTGTATTTTGGGTGTCCATTTTGAGATTGTTGAAAACTCATTCTTTTTGTCGTTTTGAAAAAATATTTCTCAACTCGTGTTTTTTGAATTTTGACAGATTTGTGAAGAAAACAGTCAAAACGTAAAAAAATTATTTTCTATTTTTTTTCACAAAATTTTCGGCCATTTTCAAAAACTTATTTTCGAAAATGGGAAAAAGAACGCGTTTTCAATATTTTGGAAAATCGAAAACAGAAAACAACCTGAAAACAGTAAAGAGAACACCCCTTAAGAGTTTTGGATAGTGATTTTTAGAAAAATGTGTGGTTAAAAAGTAAATTTTTTTTTTTAGGTTTACGTACATAATATTTTATGGTATGAATGTGTGGTTGAAAATGAATATGTAAAAAAAAAAAAAAGTTTACAAATAGTGGAGGTCAACGTGGGCTTAAAAAAAAGTTTACAAATAGTTTACAAAGTTTACAAATAGTTTACAAATAGCACAAATGGTCCCAAACAATTTCAATTTTAGCATATATGGTCCCTTTCAACGTGGGCTTAAATTTGGTATAACACCATTCACTTACACCAAATTTGAGAATTTTCAATAACTCTATTTTGTCATTCTTTCTACTTTACAACAAATATTTACTTCATCTATATCCCTTTTTTATATTTTAAAATTAATAGATTTTAATTGATTAATAATTGTTTTAACGTGATGGGTATTTTTATCTAACATTTATTATTAAATTTTAATTAATTAATAAGTAATAATTATTTCAACAGTATATTAAAATTGTTCATTAAAAAGTCAAAAATTACAAATTGAAAATTAATTAATTAGCACTACAACAACATATATTAAAAATATAAATTAAAGTACAATACAACTTCAACTAAAACAATAATTTAGTACTCCTGAAGTTCTTTTCTAGTTTCACCAAGACCGTTAAAATATTCACCAAAAGAACAATGGGGATTTTAAGATCCTTTACCTTGTTGATGACCTCTTTTTTGCAAAAAAAAAATCATGTTTGTTCATGTCAAAAATAAATAAATCGCATAGAGGTGATTCCGATATGGAATTCAAATCTTTTATTTGATCACATATAAATTCTCTTGTGCATTCAATGTAATTTTTTAATTGTGATATTTTTTCAATTTACTAATAAATGCAATATTTTAGTTCATTACATATAATTTTAAATTTTATGATTTTTGTAATAATATAATTTGTAATTAAATCATTCAAATAAAATTTGATTCCACTAAATTTGGTGTTCCTCATTGAAAATGGTCTAAGGACCGCTAGTTCGGCCTACGGTCAATTGTATTCCAAAGATCAAAATAGATTAAAATCGTTCAAAGGGACCATATATGCTAAAATTGAAATGTTTGGGACCATTTGTGCTACATTTGAAAGGTTTGGACCAATTGCACAATATTAGGAAAGATTTAGGATCATTTGTATTGATTTCCCTCCTAACTTGTAACCTAACTCAACCCACATGATATTCTTGAGGCGGCAGCGAGACTAGCGTGGGTTAGAAAAAAGTTTATAAATGACTATTTTATTTTATTTTTATTTTAATAATAGATAGAAATAAGTGATAGATAAATGGATAATACTAGTAAATATCACCTGATGTGTGAGTAAAAAATTTAATCGATTTTTATCGATTATAATCAATTTATAAACACTTGTTATGATAATTGTGGATAACAAGTGTCATTTTAGAAAAGAGTTATACTTGAGAAACAGGGATGAGGACAGGGATTGGGACAGAGGCGCCTATTGTGACAGCCCCCCCCCCCCCCTTCCAATAGGCGACCTTGTCGACAGCTCCGCCCCCTCCAATAGGCGCCCATATTCCAATCCATGTCCCCATCCATGTTTCTTTTATCTTTTCCCTTTAGAAAAAATCAAACCTATTCGTTGTCAGAATGAATCTTGTCCTATCAAACTGATAAATTTTCAACCTAATTTTTGATTTCCATCCAACAAGAAATGTGGCAAAAATCAGTACAAGCAAGAGATTATTTATAAGGGTAGATTTTTATATCTATTTTTGTCTTCCAATTTTCAAGCCTACACATTTGTCGCTTTTCATGGAAAAGGGAAATCTTGAAAATATATTAATTATAAATTACAAGGTGTCAACTAATTTGATTAGCCCAACAATTATCTTCAATGTCCAAGAAATTTGGTGGATAGATAGATTAAATTGGCAGTCCATCAACTATATATTAAATGGTTGACTTCGATACTTGTATATTCAAAAAATTCTTCTTGTACGTGTCTTGAATTGGATAGTCCGTAAAAGGGAAAATGAGATGCCACTTTTATTTCATACACGAATGTTTCATTATTTACAAACCTAAATATGTGACAAACTCAAGCTTCATTTCTAACTCGAAATTGTTTGATGGTCAAATGGATAACTTTCTCTGTTTTCACTTACATTCCCCCATGAAATTTTTTTAACCTTAGCTTATTTCATAATAAACTATTAATGATTTGTTTGGTAGCATGGAATACAGTATAGCTAATATATAATTATATTTAACAACAATTAAAATTTATTTTACTATGTTGCCTACTCTTATCCGATATTATGTACAAGAACCGTGCTAGAGGTACAAAATCTTGTACAAAATAGATGACAAACTCGTCAAGTGGCGCTTCCCTATTGGAGGGGCGCCGGGTGTAAAGGATTTTGTACATACAGAATAATCCTATGTACAAATATGCACTAAAAGATGTATAATGTGTAAAGTGTCAGGTCAACTTTATATTATTGTATTTATGTTTTCTAGAATTGATCTTCTGTCCCTCCAGCAAACAGGATAAAAAAAATTCTCCTGCTGACGTCACAAGTTCTTTGACTTTATGACTATTTCAAAGAATCATAATTAAGATTTTATTATCACATCAATAGAGAAAAAGTTTTTATCCAGTCTATTGAGGATAGAAGATCATTCATGTTATGTTTTAAGCATAAATATAAGGGTAAAACTATTGTGATAACCCCTGGATAGTAGTATGATCCTAAATATAAGAGAAATGCTAGAGGGCCAGGCTCAATGCCAAGTCCCCAAGCCAGAGGCGCCATTTGGCACCCCCTATTGGAGGCGGACAACCCCCCCCCCCCCCCCACCTCCAATAGGGGGCACCAAATGTGCCCCCCCACCCCCCCTCGGGGACACTTGGCCTGGCATTGAGCCGGGCCAAGTGCCTTTCTCCTAAATATAATTGGCTGATTGTTCTAATAAATTTGGCAGAAGATGACCAAACCTGGTCATATCACATTGCTTGGTCAAACCCATTACTGTTTTAGGTAATCAGTTAACTCCTAACAAAATTTAGATAATAAGACAAACCTTAAATTCTTGATCCAGTAAGAGAGAAAACTACACATATTAATCTATAGATTAGATGGTAAGAGTCTTTGCATATACACATGTCAAAATAAGTCAAGAAAACATGTTGCAAGAGGATTCTCCAAAAAGTCGGAAAATATGTACGTAATAGATAGATTATAGATAGATAGATCAGGAAATTTCTCCCGCAAGGCATTTTGGTGAGAATTTTTAGTCCATTTAAACGTTATCTCTATTTCTTTTTGCACGGATTTTGAACTACCCAATCATGCTAGCCAAACTAGACAAAGTAAAGAGAGTTAACAAGTGATTTCCTTTCCGAACATGCTATATTGCTTTATATCTCTGTTATTTTCGTCCTCCCCGCTCTAGCTAGTATCTTCCACATCAACTTCGCTCTAATTATTGTCTACGGGCTGTAGGATATATTTAAGGATGACAAAAAAATACATTCAACCCAATACACATGAGCCCCGCCTCAAATGGGGCGGAGATTACCCGCTTAACTAAGTAATCGGGACAAGGACGGGGGTCATTTCATCGAAGCGGGTACAGGTACGGGGCAGGTAAGGGAAATATAGTCTTCACCTTACTACCAGCCCCTTTTAAAGTTAACTTCAAATTTATATTTTTTATCAAACAAAAATAAAATATTTATCATCATTTCTAATGAGAATATAAGTTGTTCTTAACAAATTGGAAAAAAAAAATATATTTACTAACTAAAGATATGAAAAAATAAAAGAAAAAAATAAAATAAATAAAAAATAAAAACAAAAATAAATGGGACGACAAATGGGGTAGGCCCCATCCCACCACGATCTCGTCCCGAGATTGACAAGTTAAAAAAAATTCCCTAGATATGAAGTCATGAAGCCCTTGCATGGTGATCATCCGTAACCTATAGAGTAACTAGTAATATATTGGTTTATCATAAACGCAAATTGACATGTTTGATATACCATGTTGAGTAGGATTAGACTCTGAAACATATAAAATTTAAACTTTTTTTTTTTTTTTCGATTCTACCAATCCATCTTAAGAAACATATATCAAAGTATATTGAATATGTAGGACAAAAAAGTACAATTAACAAATTTTAGATATGTTTTTAATATTGTTTAGATATGTTTTTAGGAAAAAGCTTCCTGTCTCGAGCTTGGGATAGGCCGATAGGGTTTGTTATTTGGCACCCCCTATTGGAGGGGGGGCTCTCCAATAGGGGGGTGCCGTCACAAAACCTATTCTAAGCCCGGGACCGGTAGCAGATTGATGTTTTTAATATTGTCCTTTTCTATTCAATGTTCGGCATTGTCAAAAACGCTAAACAGTTGTACGA
Organism: Osmanthus fragrans; assembly: GCA_019395295.1. NCBI lineage: Eukaryota > Viridiplantae > Streptophyta > Magnoliopsida > Lamiales > Oleaceae > Osmanthus > Osmanthus fragrans. The sequence continues at coordinate 18,321,885 of CM033363.1, read as the reverse complement.
GTCCCTTGCATGATAACTGCAGAAAAATGAC